>JAHZNP010000721.1:0-39877 GCA_020615345.1 Triops cancriformis
TACCACTACGATATGAAATGAATCGACTCTCTCAAAACAAACAATGACGACGCTCTTCCAACGCACCAGATCAACCTACAGAAAAAAATGGGTAAATGTTTTAACGGTAGTAAAGCGCGGCCATGGCGAATAAACAATTGCCGCCACCAGAAATGAAAGCCAAAAAAAAATACTTCTAGACGACGTAATAAATTTGAACACTATATATCCGTTAATCCTTAGTCATGAATAATACACAGAACTTCTAGTTAAAAAAAATAGAAAACTTACCTCAGAACACGGGAAAAAAACAGCTTTTGGGCAAGCGACAAAACGAAAAAAAACAAAGCACACTTACTAAAATGGGAAGACAACGAACCACAAACGTATAACAAACGTACACACAACATGTCCAGATCACAAGAATGTTGACTCAGAACACCACCAACACCGTACCTGACACCGCTGCACCAGGAATGTTAGCTCAAAGAGCGTGCCAGCGATTTTGCCTCTAGCAAAATTCCCTTATCTGCCTCCCCCCATCTCCACCCCTCAATACCACGTAGCTTACGGCCAACCTCCCGAGCCAAGCTCACATGGGAGGTTTGTCTCGGAAAACGATCGTATGAACTGGGCAAGTCCTGAAGGGACTTGCCCAGCTAATAACTAAAGGACGACAATGACAAAGGGATGAACAAAAACAAACGTATACTCAACGTATCATGCACAAGTGTACACCCACAAGATAAATTAGCATGTCTTGTGAGCCAAAAGGTTCAACCGAGTTAGTGCTCTTGCCCCTGGCAAAATTCGCTTATTTGCCCCCACCAAACACCACCCTAAATTCTACAGCCACTTATGGCGAGAACCGAGCTAGGCTCACCCTCCCAACCACGAGCTAAATTTCGAACCGATACTATAAGCTGTCCCAGTCATAGACTGACACAGCTAACAAGCACGGAACCCGCGCGTTTCTTGTTTTGTACTGCGTTCTAGGATCCAGCACAGTGCTAGAGAAGCAGTGCAGTATCTAAGCCGCACCGAGTTTTCCCAAGGAAAAAGCGCCATTAGTCAGAACGACCGTGGTTGTACGACTGTGGGAGGAAGGACCGTGCACCTAGTTTAAAGCCTGGTTCAAGGGTGGTTCGCACGGCCAGTCAAAGTCAAAAAGTCACCCGTCCAAGTCACGGAACGGCCTGGTTCGGTCAGACTTTTGTGTTGACTTTGTGCTGACTTGTGTAATTCAAATGGGATAGAATTTCTGGTCCTTGACGCTTTGACGGGAGACATTGCCAAAAAACGCTTAACGAAACGCACATTATGAAATACTGAACAAATTTAAAATCTGGCTGACAGCAGCACTAGATATGTTCTCCCTATATTTTTTGGTGAAAATACGATTCAAATGAGACGAGTAGTTTTTACGACATATTTACAATTTCGAAACTCTTATCGTGATTTCGTATAAATATTCGTCCGATTTTAATCTTGAAAAGTCTTCGTTCAGATAGTGTTTTCTGTTCCATGAGATGTATTTATTAATCAAGTTGAACCTGACAAACCAACCAATGCACAACGTACCATAATAAAACCTTTACTTGTATAACAAACGATTTTTACCGGAAAGTGAAAAGTAATTCTATTGTACAGTACATTAAATCTAGAATAGGAAGCATTCAAGGGTTCATGTATTGGGTCATTCAGTAAGCCGTGTCACTTTTTTAGCGAATATTTGAAAACGAATTTCTCTGTACGCAACAATTTTTTTATGTATGGACTATTTTGCTCGATCATCTTAGCCCAACGATTGGGTAGATCAAAGATTCCCTTCTCCAAGAACATCTCCTATTTTTGTGCAAAAAACTGATCGAGGTGCTTTTTAGTGTCCGCCAGATTTGCTATTTTTTTCCATGAAGATAATTTTAAAGAAGCGGAAAAGACCGTGATCTGATAGATAATGTCAGGACAATAGGTGTTCCGTATTGAATACGGAAGGGAAATTTTGTCATGATTAAATTAAATAAAACTGTTTATCTAAATCTAAAGCTGAAGCACGATGTAGACTTGTAGCTCTTTAACCTTTTCATTGGTACGCAACAGTCAAATTTTGCAGTCGCCCTTCTCGTAATACAAAAATTCATTATTGACAATAATGAAACCCATGCCCTGAACCTGTCAATTCATTCCCTTCTTGGCCCCCGTTGTGAACAGTCCACTTTCCTGTACTCCTAAATTTAATTGTTATAACCCAAAAGCCGAAATATATTCGTTAAGTGATTACTTATTGACACCGCCTACTGATTTCTCACCTATTACCGAACGTTTACCGTCTTAGCGTTAATTCCCCTTTCCAGCCCACGACGAGGCTAGAACAACTGGTGCATCGACCGGGAAGTATAGTAACTGGTTTCGACGTCAAACTGTAAGTACGCCATTTTGTTTTCCACTTCGCTTCGTTCGCAAAATTGCATCTGAAATACAAATTATGGCATCCGCTCGTTCGTCGGAGCCCAACAATGAAAGTTTAGATTCCATTAATGAAACTTTCGACGATAATGAATTTCTCGAAGACAACAATGAAATATCTAATGTTCGCTTATTACGCAAGCTTCGAACAGACGCTAAGAAGCGCGACTATTCGTTTATCAGCCGAATTGACACGCATATCGCAAACCGAGGCAGCCGAAGCGCACTCGAACTGCTCCGGCAACAACACACAGAAGGTCTGGAAGAGTGTTCAGATCTTAATAAACAATACATCGCGGTACGGGGGCTCGAGGACCTCAAGAAGCGAAATGCCGAAGCCTACGTCATTCTAATAGAACGAGACGCGTTTGCTTGTTTCTTACGTATTGAAGAATACCGTTCTTCAAGAGCCAATGACCCTCCCTCATCCATCGTATCCCGTTCCGTTCACTCCACCCGTTCGTCCCGTCCGTCTGCAGAGGCCAGCGTTACGAGAAAACCTGCAAGCCTACAGTCCCGGGAATCGCAATTACGCCTTATCGCAGCTGAAACACGTCTTCTTCAGCTGGATCAGGACGCCGCCGAAGAGCAAAACCGCCGAAAAAGGTTAAGGGAAGCTCAAGCTCTGTTAGAGGAAGAGGAGCAAAACGCTCTATTAGACCGAGAACGTCAGTACTTCGAAAACGAAGTAACTTGACTCCGTTTGGAAGTCTGCTCGTTGCACGAGGATGCTGAAGGGGTTATCGAGGAGCCTGCACGCGCTAGAGGGTCGGCAACTTCTCCCTACAACATGTCGGTAAATATTGAGAGGGATTCTCGTCGAGTTGTCGAAATCGTCGATAAGCATAACGCCATGACCCTTAACCCCGCACACGAGAGTAAACTCGTAAACGCAGAGTACTGCCGGGATGTGGCGACTAATAGAGAAGATGCGTGGATCTATGAAGAACCCGAAGATCGTAACGGACGCAATAATCACGGTATGAATTGGGGGCTGCCCAAGGTGAAAATTACCCCGTTCAATGGAGACCCAAGACGATGGACTATGCTTATCGCGAATTTCAGAGCTCTGGTTCACGAAACAGGCTGCTCCGACGCCCAAAAGCTCGCATACTTGCGAGAGCAACTGGACAAGGTAAGAGTGTCAATCGCTGAAACACTCCATAGCCCCTCCCTTTACAGGACGGCCTTAGCAGAGCTACAGAGACGATGTGGCCATCCCCATTTAATTGCAAGATCCTTTATTTCAAAATTGCTCGGTATTCAGCCTCTACGCTCGGAAGATTTCGGAGCTCTACAAGAGTTCGTTAATGGCTTTCACGGCGCTATCACATCCCTCGCACATTCTGGGTGCCGTCAAGACCTGCAGTCCAGCGCAACTTTATCGCAAATCGTAAGTAAACTTCCTAAGCCGCTAAGAAGCCGATGGGGTCAAAGGGTTTTTAATCTTCAACTCCGTGTCGCGGACCTAACCGACCTTGATGCGTGGCTCAATGAGCTGGTTATGAGCGAGATAAAGGAGCCAATCGATCAACTCGAAGTTAGGTCGGAACCTCGGAGAAGAACGCGTCAGCCGGTGAAAACGCCGCAATCGAAGCGCATCTTAGCGACTTGCGGAATCTCTGCCGGAAATTCCTGTCAAACCTGCGGTAAGGCAGGCCATACCGTTCCTGACTGTCGCCAGTTCGCTGGACTGAACCCGAAAGAACGCACCCGGCTCGTAGCAGAGAAGTCACTTTGCTTTTCCTGCATCCAAGAGACACATCGCAGCCGAGGATGTGGTCGGAGGCAGACTTGCAAAGTTGATGGCTGCGATAAATACCATCACCCTCTTCTACATGGCGCCCCCAGAATGTTTCCGAACCGTGGCTCGTCGAAATCGCAGCCTGACCTCGCCGTTAACCATGGGAGATTTAGCTTAGGAAGAACTGTGCTTCTAGCAGTAGTTCCCGTAATAATTTCGAAGAACGGCAAATGTCTACGTGTCCACGCCCTCCTCGACACTGGGAGCGAAGCGTCGCTCGTTCGAAAGGATGTCGCCCAAAAAATAACTTTGAATGGCCCTGTGAGGAATATCCGGCTTGAGACATTCCATGGAAATGATCCACTATTGCACGTGAAAGCTGTTGATTTTCAAGTCTCCTCCCTCGACGGCCATTTCACCGTACAAGTTTCGGGAGCGTTCACCGTCCCAAATCTCAACATGATTCCTATATCGAGTGGGAGTATAACTGTAAGATTTCGTTTAGATATTTTACGTCCATTATGTATTTTTTTTTAAAGGCAATCGACTAGTTTTCTTATGGCAAAACACACGGACAAATCGCACTACACGCAAGTCCAAATTGTATCCCCGGTATTTTGTTTTCGACAGTCGGAGGAGCCTCCAGTTTTCATAGGTGTTTGGTCTTATTTTTAGTGTTCTTCAAGCGTACAATACCTCATTTGATAGCCAGGACACCTGGCCATCTGATGAGTATAGTTTTAGGCTACAGTTTTGTCTCCACGTGAAGTGAAAAATAAACTACAGAAAAGTGTCCACACTGCCCCATTCCCTCCTCTATCATCGGTCGTTGTCGTAATGAAAGGTTACGCCTCTTCTGTTGGCCGATGCCGGACGCTTCAGCAACGGAATCTTTCAGATTTCCCAGATCCTCGCAGTAATTGTCAGCATTGATGGTTTGGCCTTCTAGGACAGCTCACAACAAATCAGCCCTTAAAATCTCACCAGATGCACAGCATCATATTCTTCCGGTGGAGCCCAGCTTTAGGGACGGTTTGTGGATGTCTGCCCCTTAATCCTCGAGATTTTTTTTCTCGTTTTGTTATTGTAGACCATCTATATTTAACTTCCAACAATCATGTTCCTCAAAAAATGAAGCTCCTTGTTTTTTTTCAGCAATAACAGTACGCGTCCTCGTGATGTTCGAGGCCCTGTCGCTCGGGTCATGCGGGAGCCACGCGTCCGCTCTTTCCACGTATCTAGCGAATTTTGGGTGGTTCACAACGCTATTTTGTGATACGCTGACGATCTCCTGAATCGTTAGATATCAGTTTGTCTCCACCAAATTCGTTATTTGGTCCGTATCGACCTTTTAAGTGCGACCCGGTCAATTAACATCTTTGATATAAAAATTTCCATTTCGAAACAGCGGACACAGATTCCGATCCAATTGGTTCGGTAACTAAAGGAACCCTTAAGGGTTTCTTTAGGGCACTAGGCTATAAGCTGCACCTGTTTTTTTAGTTCTTTCCGGAGCGTTGAGACATTTGTGGAAATTATAACTCAGGAAAAGGCAATAATTTCCAGCGGTATAGTTCGTCTTTCAGCGTTGCATAGAAACTTCATATTCACGTCAATTACCAAAATTTGGTTACTAAGTCACTGAGAGACTCGTCTTGCTTGTTCGTGAAGAAAAAATAGCACATGCGCACTCAGAGAAAAACCCGGGATGTTTGAATGCGAAAGGGTTCGAAAAGGTGACACGACTTTTTGAATGACCCAATATATTGGGTTGGTCAGTTAGCCGTGCCTATTTTCGACCACTTTCGCATTCAACAGCCCTGGTATTTCTCAGTGCGCGCATACACGTTTTTTTCACGAAGTAGCAGAAGGGATCTTTTAGTGACACGTTTGCTAACTTTGGTAATTCTTGCCTTGAAAACAAAGTTTTTATCCAACGCTGAAAGATGAGCGATACCGCTGAAAATTATTGCAGTGATTTGCGTTATAATTTCCACGAAGGACTCAACGCTGGGAAATGACTAGAAAAATTTATGCAGTCTATGGTCCTCATGGCCTAAAAGAACCCGTGGTTAAGAAACGGTGTCCGCTGTTTCGAAGTGAAAATTTTTGTTTCAAGATGGTGACTGACCGGGTCGCCCTTAAGAGGTCGTTACGGACCAAATAACGACTTTGGTTGAAACAAACCCACATTTGACAATTCATGAGGTACAGGAGATAGTTGGTTTATCACAAAAAAGCGTTGTGAACTGATATGTTTGTACTTTCATTTTTCAATTGCTGATCCCTTTGCCCCTTGTCACTTTCATTAGCTAGACCCTTTACTTACCCTTTCTCCTTTCTTTAGCAAATTCCCTTTTATAATCCTTGAAAGGTTGTACACAAGGTCACGATTGTAAATACAAGTTAGTCTAGTCCCAGTATGGGTTATCATAAGTTTCGTTGAAACTACATTGTTGTGCCAACACAACATGAACCACCCGAAATCAGTTGGATACGTGAAAAGAGCGGACGCGCGGCTCGCGCATGACCTGAGCAACAGGACCTGGAACAGCACGTGGACGCGCCCGAGTATTGCCGAATAAAAACGAGGAGCTTCCCTTTTTGAGGAAGATGATTACAATAGGTTAAACATGGATTGTCTACAATAACGTAACAAGAAAAAAATCTCGAGGTTTTAGGGACAGACGTGCACAAACCGTCCCTAACGCTAGGCTCCACCGGAAGAGTGTGATGCTGTGCATCTGGTTGGATTTTAAAGGATTGGTTGATTATGAGCTGTTCCTAGAAGGCCAAACCATCAATACACGCAAATACTGCGACTAACTGGGAATTTGAAAGATGCCATTGCTCAAAAGCGTCTGGAATTGGCCAACAGAAGAGGCGGAACCTCTCACTACGACAACCCCCGACGACACTCATCTTTCCGGACCTGACCAAAACTGCTGGAATCTTCCTATGATGTTCAAACAGCACTTTTCTTACAACATGGCGTTACTCTATCAGATTACGGTCTTTTTAACTTCTACCCAATCGTTGGGCTAAGGTGATCGTGCAAAATGGTCCATACACTTTTTGAAAAAAATCATTACACACAGAGAAATTCATTTTCAAACTTTGATAAAAAATCGGCACAGGCTTACTGACCAACCCAAAGTTAAAAGATAATTAAGTATTTTTTGCAACATAAAATATTTTGTTAAATGTTCGCTTCCCCTCAAGGGAAGGCAATAGTAAACGAGCGCGACCGGGAGCTCGCTCGCGCTCTTTTTTTGGCTTGTGAGCGAAAGAGTGAGCGCGCTCACAAAATTCAGCAAAGAGCGCTAGCGCGCTCGCGAAAAAAAAGGAGCGAGTTGCAGCTCTGGCTGTTTTTCTCAAAGCGTCACGCCACGTCCTCTTATGTCGAGATGTTCAGCGACAAGGTTAGTAGAAACAAGGTTGCGCCGTCCCGTGGCTGGAAATATAGATGGCGTTGAAGCGTGACGTCACCCGGATCCTGGAAGCGCGCCTTTTTCGAATGGAATGTTGTCAGTGAAAATATACATTACGTGTTATGCGCTACTCATTGATAAGTGATGAACGCAATTCTTGTATTTTTTGCCGAAATACACGTTTAATTATTCGCACATTTAGTTTCGTTACTTATGTTTTTTCTTTCTTTATATGTTTTTAATTCACAGGCCACAACAGCCGATCTGAAAGATAACGAATTTTTCTTCAGCCGTAACAGCTTCAGAATCATGTTTTGCGAGGAATGCAATCTACCCCTCTTTCTACTGCTTGCATTCGCATCTTCCTTTCCTTTTGTTCTAGTTTGTAGATTTTCGAACGTCTAGCCAGCAGCGACCATTTTTTCCCAACCAACAGCGAAGGTTTTTTCTAACTAATAGCGAACATTTTTAACTCGGTGTGAGAAACTTCACTGTTGGCACACGGAGAAAACAAGACATGAATTGATAGTTTAAAAAGTGTATTAATTCGTCAAAATAAACAAATGCATTAAGATTTGTGTTACAAAGTCGGATTTCTTGTCAAAATATAGCATTCACGATACCTGGAAATCGTTGTCTAATGGAGGGGTGCAATAACTTACATGAAGCTACAAAAACACATGGACGACCTAAAACCAGTCAAGGAACGGGAAAAAAAGAAAATAAACAAACTTATAAACTAAAAAAAACTGTGTATTATTTCTTAATACTACTTAATTAATAATAATGCTCGTTTGCTGCTCTTACTTTGGAATTCAGCGTAATAACTACCACTTCGGTAAACACACATCGCGTTTCTAACGCTTGTTTACCAAACTACCCTGCTCGGGCAATGGCAGCCTGCACTTAGCGCTGATTGGCTGATTCGCGTGACGTATACCCTTGAAACACTTACGCAAAGGGGCGGGAATGGCGCAACCTTGTTTCTACTAACGTTGGTTCAGCGACATGTTCTCCTCATGCACGCCTCCCTCATGGGAAGGCAGACTTTAGTAGTAGGAGAGATTACATTATCCACGTGATTTGCAAAGACGGAAGTAAACGGTTTCCTTGCCTGTTAGCATTGTGCCTGGAGAACTCACCGTCAACTCAACACAGAAGGAAAATGTTCTCAGATATATTGAGATTAGCAATCGAAGCTGGAGGGCTGCCGTTATTCCTTACTTCGGCCGCCATCGGAGTTTCGATTGGGGTTGTTTTGAACCGATTCAACATATTTTACATCACAACACATAAAGTATCCTTTGTCAAGGCTGGTTAGTTTTTAATTTCATTTCATCTTTTAGGTTGATGAGAAGTCCAAACGCAATGGTGGGGAAATTGTCGCCGAAGTTCTGAAAGCTCACAAAATCGAATTCCTATTCACTTTAGTGGGAGGGCATATTTCCCCCATCTTAGCCGCGTCAGAAAAACTCGGCATCAAAGTCGTCGATACCCGACATGAAGTAACACACCTTCGACCTTGCTGCTGAGACTTTTTTCAAGACGAATTGCTTTTCTTGTAGGCCTCGGCCGTTTTTGCTGCCGATGCCGTTGCTCGCTTAAGCGGCACGATAGGCGTGGCTGCAGTGACAGCAGGACCAGGTCTGACCAATACCATTACTGCGATAAAGAATGCCCAAATGGCTGAATCCCCTGTTCTACTTATCGGTTAAGCCAGCATTGAGTCAAATTCGATCCTACTTTAACATTTTTTAACCATTGAAACTACGCAGGCGGCGCGGCGGCCACGATTTTAAAAGGCCGTGGCGCCTTACAGGATATTGATCAAATGTCCTTGTTCAAACCCTTGTGCAAGTACTGCGCCACAGTAACTTCTATTCGAAGTATCGCTCCTATTCTTCGCCGCGCGTTGCAAATCGCCCAATCAGGTGTTCCAGGTACTTTCATTTTCCAATATTTACTGTCTTACATTGTATTCATGAAGGTCCTGTCTTTGTCGAGTTCCCTATCGACGTTCTTTACCCGTACAACATGGTAAAAAAGGAAGTTGGCGCCAAGTCTGACAGCAAAGGATTGGTTGCAAAGATTGTGAACTGGTATTTGAACAACTACGTCGATAATATATTTGCAGGTGCATGGGAACCCTTCGTTGCCGCGCCTCTACCTGTCAAGGTTCCGTTACCTAAAGCTAGTGAAAGTAACGTTATTGTCCTGCACCACGGCAGCGTTCGTTCGTAAATTTGCCTTCTGTAAACAGTTCAAAAATGTGCCGAACTTGTAAGCCGTGCGAAACGTCCCTTGTTGTTAATTGGTAGCCAAGCCACCCTGCCACCTATTCCTGCTGATAAACTGCAGCGAGCAGTAGAACGTTTGGGAATCCCCTGCTACCTGGGTGGTATGGCGCGTGGCTTGTTGGGCAAAGCAAGTCGTTTGCAAATGAGACAACAAAGGCGCGAAGCATTGAAAGAAGTCGATTTAGTCATTCTCGCTGGAAGTGTCTGTGATTTCCGCTTGTCGTATGGGAGGGTTTTGCCCCGTAAGGCGGCCATTATTGCTGTCAATCGAAATCGCGAACAGCTGCTGAAGGTCAGTGGTTATTCGTCCTTTTCTTACATCAAATTATAACACTATGCGTCTTATAGAACTCGGATATGTTCTGGAAGCCTACAGTCGCCATTGAAGCGGATGCGGGAACTTTCCTCGTAGAATTATCGGCTGCTTTAGCCGGCTATTCCTGCGACTCCGTTTGGATTGATACGTTGCACAAACGTGACGACGAGAAGGAGATAGCGAACGCAAATGTAATTTTGTTCAAAATTTTAGGATTTTCGTGGCATCAAAAAATCTTCATGAATACGATTTAGATGGCAGCCCTGCCGACGGATACTCACCTCAATCCTTTGTTGGTGTTGAGTAAGTTGGAAGAGATTCTGCCAGATAACGCTATTCTGGTTGCGGATGGAGGAGATTTTGTCGGTTCGGCTGCCTACATTCTCCGCCCCCGTGGACCTTTGACTTGGCTGGACCCGGGAGCGTTCGGCACTTTGGGGGTAGGAGGCGGTTTCGCGTTAGGTGCGAAGTTAGCCCGTCCCGATGCGGAAGTGTGGATTATTTGGGGTGACGGCTCTAGCGCGTATAGCTTGGCTGAGTTTGATACCATGGTTCGGCACAAAGCACCTGTGCTAGCGGTTGTGGGAAATGACGCTGCCTGGTCGCAAATTGCTCGGGAACAAATCCCGCTTTTGGGAACGGACGTCGCATGCACGTTAGTGGTAAGCCATTCAATCCTACAGTGTTGGTAGGTTAGTTAAACTTTGAGACCGGTAGCTCATTTACAACGTTGACCTTTCGGTGTTAAAACTGCAGTTGAAGCCGCAATCGGGCCGCAGTATTTTTGGAGTTAGGTCTAGGTCGAACATATTTTTAGTCCACGTCTAGTCGCAACGTTCGATAAACATTGTTGTTTTTTTTCGATAGTTCTTTTTTTTCAGAGAACCGACGTAGGCTTTCGGCTATTGCCGTATCTTTATTTGTTACTACTAAGCTTACAATCATTTGACTAGAGATAGCGAGACAGAACAGGGATAGGTTAACTTACAGAGATAGTATAGTATTTTAAATAGGACTAGTTATTTGGTTAGAACTCCATTGCGAAGAAAGTTCTGTTCTATTTTGGAAGTCTTAGCACGATAGATCATGAAAGTTTTATTTTCTCGTGAAAATCTTTAATTCACTCAACACGTATGCTACTGTACTGTTCTAATAATAAGTTATGGCTTTACACGAATTGCGTGGATCAGAGGGGGAAAACGTGTACGAGCCAAACGTCTCTGAACAAAACGGCCAGGCCCTAGGCCGCAAACGGCCAAGACTCAAAATGTTGTGCTATATTCGTAGATGTTGTCCATTTTTTTTACATGAAGTAGCACATGGCGTGTAAATTGCGCAGTTCGAAAATCTACAGAATTATTACATGTAACTGACAAGGTATCAATTTCCAATGATATATTATTCATCCATGTGTCCATCGTACACTGTTCTAGAATAACAAAGATTCCTCACTGGAAAACTACCCAATTCAAAATTTCAGTTCACATCTTAATACCGTAAATTCTCTTAAAATGCGGTACAATTTACACACCATGTATTACTTCAAATAAAAATTTTAAACTACGAATATTGGAATACATCTTGAGAATTCGGCCGTTTTGGTATGTCGGGCGGGCCCTTTTGGATCCAATCTGGCTGTATTAACTAGGGCCTGGCCGTTATGCTCGGAGGACGTTTTGACTCGTACCTCAAAAAATACACTATGGTCTAAGGATAGAGGATGCAAGGCGCCGTGGCTTAGTTGGTTAAAGCGCCTGCCTAGTAAGCAGGAGATCGCGGGTTCGAATCCCACCGGTGCCTTTTTCTCTGCTATTCTCTGAAAATTTCAGTAATTCGATTGTAAGGTTTTTATCCTGAGGTGCAGCACAATTTTATCGTATTTATCATATGTAACTATTAAGTTACAGAATATATTATTGTCAAGGACACGGCAAATTGTTTATTAACGTGTAGTGTTCTCGTAAACTACGGAACATACGTAAACTGTGTGAATTGTGTTATGCGTAAACTCACCTATTCAGTTACAAGTTTCTAATGCTTTGTATGTTTTCTTTTGTAGCATACTGCCTACGAGAAAGTAGCAGAAGGCTACGGAGCGATAGGCTATCAGATTGGGCGAGAAGACCAAGAGAAAATTGTCGAAATATTCCAGAAAGCCCGTGAGGATTGTGCTAGCGGGAAAAGTGTATGCTTAAATGTCATGATTGGCAAAAGTACTTTCCGCGAAGGAAGCATTTCCGTGTAAAACCCGTTGTAGTTTGCTAATCGTCATGGGGGTATTATTGAAATAAAACCAGTCATTCTATTCAGTTACGCATCGCAAATATATTTGCAGGTTTAAACGGTCCATCCATCATCATCTGATAAGAAACGACGTTTCCTTGTCGTATTCATGTAAGGTTTAAAGGCCCATTCCGTATCCGCAGCCGCTGCCTGATCCAGTGTTCCCAACTTGATTTCGTAAACTAAACAAGCACAACAAATATCTTGTTAAGAAAAAATACACAATAAACGAAATTCAGTAACGGTTAGTTCTAAAAAGGAAACTGAAAGTAAATGGAAATATCCGCTAATCAATTAGGGTACAGTATTCTTACGCTTCATTTGAAATCGTGGCCCAATCTCCTTCAGTTCGATCGTTTTACCCCCATCAGCTTTTTTGTAGGTATGATGCCGGAAAGAAATGTAATCGTCATGGTTGGCGAAGGTAATAACTCGGCGACTGTCTACTTTCGGTACTGGAAACAAGTACTTCAAGATCTTCATAGTCTAAGTTGTGAAAAAAAGAATATCCGAATTTCACACAATATCTGAACATGAGGTCACGCACTGTTACGTACCCTTTGTCCTAATGAAGATTTGAGATTATGGAATACTAAATGAGGGTACTGTTCCGACATGGGACCGATGTCAGGAATGTCGTGGCGCATTACGACGTCCGATAAAGTAAAATATGCGGTGGGGCCATACGGTAAGTGACTGATGACTAAACCATCCGGTTCACCTCTAACATAGCAGGTAAATTTGAGATAAAACACAAGGATGTTACACTTCCTTTTTTTTACCTATGTTCGTGAACTACTATGAAATCTGTAACCCCATTAGCTCTACAGGCATCTAGAAGCTGTTTCATTTCATAGTTGCCTCGGTTTAACCGTTGCGCATTGGGGAAGATCAAACGCATTTCCTATTGGAAGCCAAAATACGGTATCATAATGTTATTTATAAGTTTGTGCAGCTTCAACTGTGCTTTTCTTTTACTTTCACGAACATCTTGAGGCGAGATGAGGGATCGTGAGACGTGGTTATCATAATCTTAGGGTCTTCTACACCAGCCCAGCGATATTCATCATCAATGTGGGTCGTGCCAGCTCCGCCGACGTCAGTACCAGCTAGAGCCGCGGCTTCTGGGCCTTGATCTTCAAAATCGAGGGCTTTCTGCAACGCTATTGCTTTGCGTCTTAAATCGGTATCAATCGGTCGCCCCTCTGACAAAAATATTTTTCTTTCAATAGGAAATAACAGGAAATAAGTGATGACTAACCTTCTAGAGCTTGTTTGAGACGAACCTTTTTTTCTTGGATTGCTCGGTTTCGCTCTTCAATAGATTTCCGATACAAATACTCTCTCCTCAGCCTAGCTTGTCTTCGTAACTGAAGATTTTTAAAGCCTTTTTCAAAAGTTCTACATTAAGCAAGGAAAGCTTACCATTTTAATGAAGTTTAATGCTATAATGTGAAACACATATGGCAGTTCTCTTTCCAAATCGTTTAGCAGACAGGCATTCGCTTTTAAGTTCCGAAACACGTGTTATCCAACATTTGCCTCACTGAAATGGCTAAGGGTGGTGGTGGTGGTGTATTAAAGTCACTCCACCCCATCTAGTGAATGCATTAGCGACTACGCCTGTCAGCTTGTTTATCCGATTTAAAGTTGTGGCTGTCCTGGTTATTAGAGGGCTTCCATCAGTCTTGTTAGCTGTGACAACAGCTTAACATATCCTGCAGATTTTTTAGCTGTGACAACAGCTTAATATATCCTGCAGACTTTATTAGCTGTGACAACAGCTTAATATATCCTGCAGACTTTATTAGCTGTGACAACAGCTTAATATATCCTGCAGACTTTAGCCTTGCCAGTGGGAGGGTGGGTTGCTGAGCTCGGCTCGGGCTTTTGCCATAAGGCCTGTGCGATTTTGGGGTGGTGTTGGTGGGTGGCAGATAAGGTGACCTTGCCATCGGCCAGTTCTCTCGTGCTCTTTTCATCGAATTCTCAGAAGTAGCTAAAAGTGGGTTGAATTCCTATCAGCAACACGTGCTATTTTGTCGTACAATATCTATGCTTTGAGGCGTACAACGTTGATAAACGTCGTTTCATTCGTTAGCTGTTTTGCAGAGCCTCGTTTGATTTGCACGGTGTTGAGTTAACAGCGTTAGGTGGCGTCATCTCCTTTTCGCGTTTTATTCGAAGATGCGCGTCAGTTGGAATCAAAACATCGTACTTCAAATAAAACGCACGGCTAGCTTCGTGTAGTCAGATATGACCGCGAAATATAAAAAGTTGGGTTATTATTATTATTATTATTATTATTGTTTATTGCAAGAAATAAGGCAGCAAAGCCTCTTTGAGACTTTCACAGATATCATACTATTTGTTGGGGGTTAACATTGTTGGGGTTATTTGACAGTCAGACCTATTTGTCTACGGAACTGTTCCGGGTCAAACACTTTTGAGCCAAAATGCGTATCTAGTGATTTTTAAACGTCTGCATAGAGGAGGATTTTAACACTTTTTGTGGCAGGCTGTTCCGTTCATCCACTATTCGGTTTTGAAAGGCCCAGCAGCCCATATTTTTGAAGATACGTTATTAATCTTTTACGCAGTCATATTTTGCTATTCATCAATTTTATTTATGAATTATTGATTTACAAATTATTTATTTGCAAATAATTTGTTTATAAATACATCATTCATTATTTGAATTTATTTGGATCATTGTTTAAATTTTTGCCTGTGTAGAATTAACCATTGTACTTCACTGAAGTTTTTTTATTTAGTTTCATAAACTTTTAATACTGGTAATGTTAAAAAGTTGCCAACCTTCAACATTCTGATCCTTAGTATTTCAGAAGGAGTATTCCTTCTGAAATACGCAGTATTTCAGAAGGAGTACTTGTATTGTAATTTAATGTTTTTTGGCCTTTCACTGAAATTCGTCATTAATAAAAATACATTTTCACCCCTTTACTTGTCGAAAACCCCACATTTCACCTAGGAGAAACTCCAGAAAAAGTCATTTGCCATGTTGCTGAAACTTATTTTTAAGTCCTTCCTTTCTCATTGATTGAAGTGGAAGGTTATGAAAGTACACGTATAATTTTCTGGAATAATTTAAAAACTAAAGCGTAAAGCTCAATACAGCATAGAAGCGAAGGATTCGTGGCAGGGGTAAAACTTTGAAACACGCGCTCCCACTAAACTGACACGGCGGCTGAACTTGCTAGACAAGCAAGTCCGTGAGAGTCAACTATACCAAGCCGTCGAGTCTGGTCGAGTCTGACTCGGACTCAAATAAAACGCCCACAAGTTGTGGTGTAAGCAAATAAAACGCAACTCGGCTTACACCGTCAGACGGCGTCAGACAACTCCGTCAAATCAAACGAGGCTCAGGTCTTATTGTTGCAGTTTTTGGTATTGCAAGCATTTTCACTGTTATCGTTTCTCTAATCAGCGTTATATTTTTCCAAACGTAACAAGCGTGTGAGTTATTAATTCCGTTGTTTCCCAAGCTTCGACTTTGGTATTGTCGTAACGTAAAACTCGTAATTGAGCGACGATTGGTCACTGGAGTGTGTCTGGATTTCCAGTTTGATTTGACACTGCTAGAATTTTCCGGAGTGACAGGTAATATGTAATTGGATACGTAAATTAACTGTGTAATTAACTTTCTGTATCTGAATAATTTTCTTGAAAGCTTAGTGTTTTAGGGGTATTTTCTCATTTCTTAGTCTTAGGCTTAAAGAACTCAAGCTACTGGATTCTCTGGATTTCGATTGTGATTTATCACTGGCTTAGAGTTTTCCGGGGTGATAGGTAATATACAATTTAATTGAGAATTTAGTTTTCCCTTTTTGAGTCTTAGGTTTCAAGAACGGAAGTCACTGGAATATTCCTGGATTCCGAGTTGGTTTGCCTCTCGACTGGAGTTTTTCGGGGTGATAAGTAAAGTTGTATGACAGGTAAAAAAATACTTGTTTTACAAATTTATCGTTGCTTCAGTAAAGTGAATTATTTTTCTTCAAGAATTTTAGTACCTCAGCGAGAGTACAGTTGGTTACAATTGCGCAGCTCCGCTTTTCATTAGGTTCTCCCTTTACTTATAGTCGTGGTTGATTGTTAGTGTTCCATGGTCATTCGAATTAGTAGAGTTTACACTCTACGTCCAAGTAAAGAAGTCAAAACACAACATAATTAAATATTTCCGAATCCGCTTCCATGATTCGCAACGGCGCAAGCAATTTTACTTTCTAATTTGTCATCGTCGGTTATTTTGGGCATAATTAACAATGGCTCACATGTTCTTGCTTCTGGAAGACGCTCTGGACTGAAAAACTCTACGGAGATGTATACGTCCGCTGCTGTCATTTTCTCGTAACCAGTGGAGAACATCAGCAAGCTTTCCAGCGTAAAAGCGGTCATCCCGCTGCCAGCTTTTGTCAGCACAAGGTAGAAAGCGGAAATGGTTTCCATTTCTATAGCTCTGCTATTAGAGCCCGCAATCGAGTATTTCGGTTGTAACATTTCGTAGAAGACCGAACGCAGATTTGGTAGACTTCGTGGAACACAAACGTTAACGACGCTGGTATTAATTTCCAAATGCGTTTTCATGGCCTAATTGAAAGTTCATATAATTATGATGGAAAGGCGAAAATAGAAACGTGTACAGTTGAAATGCGATCGCGATACAATCCGAATCACTCGTTTCGAATCATGATTTGTAAGCATTAGATTCGGATCACTCGTTTCTGATCGCGATCCGTAAGCGAACAATCAGGAACACTTGCAGATCACGATCCGTAAGGAAAGATCCGCATCGGATCACGATCCGTATGCGGACGATCCGATTCGCTCATTTCGGATCGTGATCCGTGAGAAAATCCGTTATGGGTAATGTAAGCACGGCAAATGGACATAATTTCATTGTTACAGTAATAAATGTCACCTTTCGTAAATGGTACCGAGGAAACATTGGGGAAACCTGACACTTCGCAATCCGAATGCTTGAGCGAAGGATCGTTATCCATGGTTGAGAGATCTGGACCTCCACTTTGGATCCGGATCATTAATTTTGAATCGCGATCCGATCCTGATCAAATTGGGTGCGGTCCGCCCATGTCTGGTATAATCTGACCGATTGCGTAAATGTGTCAACTTGTAAGATCGACTCCTTCTCGCTCCGGATCCGGGATACTGCGCCTCCTGGTGTTGCTGGGAAAAACCTATCCGGATTCCTTGCCAAAGGTTTTTCCAGGGCAAAGGTGAGATTATGGGAGTATGGAACGCAGGAACGGTTTTTGCTGCTAACAGCTTTAACAAAGCAGCCTCCACTAAAGAAACGGCAGTTGCGTGTATATATGTGACTCATACCTTAGACGTTTCCTTCCACACAGAGTTTCTCGCTAGTGAAATAACTTTCGATCGGTAGCTTTTACACAGGGCGATTTCGCGGGGCTTTATTTTTACGACGAGCCGAAAAAAATCGCGAAAAGAGAGGAATGCGGATGAATTTGTATCACAGGCCCGTCTTTGCATAGAAAAGAAGCATTCTGCTCTAGAAAACTAAGTGAATTTTATTTCTTGAACCAAAATGGGATTGATCTGAACTATGCCTGGACCTGTCGAAGTGCAAATGTCCGTTTGCCCGTTTAAGGGCTCACCATTAACCATCGCATCTTAACTGAATGAATACAAAAGTGCCGAATGTGGAGCATCAATTTATATTTGCAGCTTGGGTCCCCTTGCGGATCAGCTGCCGACAAGATACCTGATTTAGGACATCTGTCTATTGCGTTATTGTTTATACCGAAAACAGCAATAGAAAAGTATCAAAGTTGCATAAGAATGCTTGCTACATAGGAATGTAAAAAGGATGTTTGAGCGCAACACATGACAACTACCTCGGCAACGTAAAATAAAATGTATAGGTTTGCTGTATTGCCGTCATTTTAATACACGTTATTTTCCATTTCCTTTCGTGTAGTACTATAAATCGTGATTTCAAATTAAGTCGAGCTCAGCGGATCCTGTGGCCAGTTAGAAAGGACAAATTCACAGCCTTTCTCCTTACGGGCTTCTTCAGATTGCTCTCATTACTGGAGCGCAGGACCGCGTATTTTTTCTCAAATCTGTGCATCAATAGCATAGGCATTACAGTAACAAAACTTTAAAGGAAATCTCATACTTGTAGCGCGACATTCTCATCGTTGACGGCAGAATTGCTGGTGACTAAGACAACCCGCTTGGATTGTAGCACCTCCGAACAGACATCATGATCCCAACTTTCCTCTAAAAGCTGGCTAATGGCGTTCCATTCTTCGGGAGTACTTGGAGTCTTTAGATACTCGGGTTGTAAAACTCAATAAAGCACCTTACAAGTTTCCCTACAATTTTGGAAATTGTTGAATGTGACACACAGAACGGAACGCTTAAGTAGTGGAACGAACTTCCAGTGACTAGATACACTAAAGTCACTGCTAAACGCTCTACTATGGATAAATGCACATAAGTTCGATGCCTAAATATCTTAAACGCTCACCTGGACTAATGCTATTGCGAGAAAACGTGTCTCTTTCTGGATGTACGGTGTCTTTTTATTAAGCTCGTCGAACATTCCAATTTCCATACGTAGCCATCTTTTATGGTAGGCCTGATCATCCTCAAAGTGTCCAAAATCATGCTTTGATACACACTAATTACATCACGTTTTAGGAAAAGAGGTCGAACCCAAAACGTTCTCATCTTCTTTCTGGTCTCTTCGCACTCCTCGTCCAACAAAAGCGCAACAATTGCAACAGTCACACGTCTCTTTCGAGTGCAAGCCATTTTGGCTCTGAACAAAAACTTACTGTGGTTCGGTCGTAATATACCCGATTTTTACCTCTACCATACTTTGTCAAGATTCGGTCATAGCAGTGCTGTAGTCCTGAAATCGAACTTTTTCATTCGCAAGGGATTTCACATTGCACACTGTGTAGTTGAAGATAAATGTTCGATGGCTTTGACGTTTGTGTGTATAGTAGTACAGTGGTCTCAAGAACAAGTTCCATCACAGCCAGGGAAACCTTTCATTTTAAAATACAGTAGAATCTCTCTATCACAGTGAAAACTAAAGATCGGCGTATCACTGGTTTATTATAGCAAGTCCTGTGTCTGAACATTTTTACACCGGTAACGTAAAGTCATTCTATTGAACGCGGAAGTTCTTAATAAAAGAGTTCGTTAAGCCGAGAATTTTTTATAGCTGCGTAGCCCAGTAAATTTTTTTAAAACATTATTTTTAAATATCTTGGTACCTAAATATGAAAAAATATGAAAAATTTAGCTTGAAAACGTCAAAAATGAAGTGTAGGGCAATAAAAATAAATAATAAAGCTCACAGAGGCTGTCGTGTTCTTTGGGTTAGCTGCGGGTATGCTCGATAGTCGATTGGCTGATAGTCGATAAAAGTTGCTGTTGTATCGGCAAGTCGTGGTTACATGGGTCAATTTATAAGAAACTTTCCACTTGAGCCACACAATTGACGGCAAGAGAGTTGCATCAGATTTATTTCGGAGCAAGTGGTAACTCGACCAACTTGCGGCAAGTTTGGGCACGGTTCCACGGGTCAATTGTGATGGCAAGCTGCTTGTGTAAAGATGTTGAGGCAAGGCCTTGCCTCAAGAATTGATACGTGGAACCCCGGCTTTATGCTCAGTTGTTTGTACAAAAGACGTGCAGCAGACACCTGTACGCAAGGACTTTAGTTGCTTCATAGCACGATGGCCTATGCTATTACTTTGGTATGTAAATGACCTGTTACATACATAGCTGTAAGGGAGAGTCGGGTACTTTGACACACTTTTTACTTAAACTTTTTTCCTCAGAAATTTTCAGACGTATTTACCTTATTTCAGCGTTCTGTGATAGCTAACTCAGTGGAGTACTTACGTTATTTTTTTAATTCTCATTTCCCGTACCGTTTAGGTGCTACAATTTTTTCCCTCGTCCGTGTGTCATAACTCCCGAACGTGTAGTGTGTTATGACACACCCTGGGTGAGCTATGACACAGAGAGAAACTGCGTTAGTATAATTCTTTTATTGATGTAATGTTACGTGAAAACACATCAAAATGTAACAATCAAACATGGGCAGTCATATAGATGGCACTGGGTTTTACATTTTTCAAATTAAAGCTCCAGTTTTTATAAGTTGCACGAAAACTTCGGACTGTTGAACAAGGTTTTCTTCGCTCGCGTTGTCTTCTTTCCTTTGGATCGAGAAACTACAGCTATTTTCTTTCTATGTTTCTCTTCAAGTTCATTTAGCAGTTTCTTTTTTCTGGGAGTTTCCGTAATTACTCTGCTTTTGGCCCGCTTCCTCTTCCCAAGCCCTTCTGCTTGTCGTGGTGCAGCCTTTGCTAATGGCCTAACATCTTCGGGTGAAGCAACTGAGGTGTGAATTAACGCCTTTTTTTAATACTTCTGACTGATTGGCAGTGCTACTTTGCTGCTGATTTTCAGGTACTTCTACAAGAAGCCTGTCTGTTACAAATGAAGAGAGAGACTCTTCCTCTGGAATCTCGTTTCTGTCAAAAGGAAAAATTCCTGCCTTAGCAAAAGCCTTTTGTGATATTGTAAATTGTAAATGCTCTTGGGAAAGCAATTCCTACAAGGACGGCAATATCGTAAATTGCTTTCCAGGATGGCTCATCATCCAGGAATTAATTGGATCAAACTTCTTCAGCGGGCCATAGACTGACAAGTCCAGCGGTTGTAGTTTGTGACTACGGTGGGGAGGAAAAGTGATGATCACTATACTATTATCTTCCGCCAGTTTCAGGACATACAGGGAAATATGGCTCTCGTGGTTGTCCATTATAATTAGGCACACGTTGTTCTTGTTACACTTCGTGTACTGAATGAAGTGTTTAAGGAATCATTTGCTGAATATTTCGCTCGTCATCCAGCCGGTGGGGTTCGCTGCCCCAGCAGATCACGGAGGTGCTCCAATAATCATAGTTTCTCTTAAATTTACCCGGGGAAATACGAAAAATGGCGGCAGTGCAGTTCCTAGGGCATTAACAGCTCCTACGATGGTGGCAAGTATTCCACGTTCACCTGAGGTTACTTGTCCCAACTGTTTTACTCCTTTTTTGGCTGTCACGTTTGGCGGGACGTCGTGACCGTCGTGACCGCTGTTTCGTCAAGGTTAAAAACACTCTCCGGTCCGAATCTTTACTTTTTCATAACTCTCTCCAAGTTGTCATAAAAGAGTTTGACATTATCCTTGTTAAAACTGGTGGATCGCGTAAGGCTGCAACCCACCGGTTTCCGAAGATTGAGTCCAGGTCTCCTGGCCATGAATCCATAATACCAATCTTTGCCAGCTTTCTCGTTTCTTTCCCATGAATCCGGAACTTCCTTATTATTCGCTTTGGCAAACTTATAAGCGAATTTCATAAACTGCTCTTTAGTAAGGCCATGGTGGATTTTTGAGGCTCTCATTAAATAGTTAGCCAGGAGGACTTCCTCTTGGTTTGTAAAAAGACATTGTCCCATTATCATTTTCACTACTTGTGTAGACGGAACTTCTTTTGCATTTTTCTCCTTCACAAAACGCGATAGTGTCTTATGTGGTATACCACATAACTTCCCGGCACATCTGATTGATTCCCCTTTTTCGAGGACAAGTGTCATGGCACTCCTCAGCTGTTCATCTGTATACAGCCTTCTTTTTTTTCTTTGAATCAACCATGTTTCTGACATAAAGTAGCGTAACATTAGCAAAGAAGAAATCATATAATAAGGAACTTCAATATTAAAACACTCTTGGGTGTTCTACAATTCGTATCTTAGTTTTCCCGTTTAGTTTCAGCTGCAATCCTGCTGCAGTCGGGTGCTATGATGTGTGTCATATACGCCGACTAGTGGTGTGTCATAGCAACCGACACCGCCTTCTTGAGGTAAACATCAGTTTTCTTCAAGTCAGCGGTGAATTTTACAAATATTGTCAAGGTTTCTGGTAACTAAGACTAAAATATACCTCCTTTCAAATAGTGGTAAATTTAAGTAGTACACGGATGATTTGACGGAGTTCAGTAGAAGGCAGGAAATCCAATTCGCGGAAGTGAAAAAAAGTATTTAATTCTTACGATGCGTCCATGCAACCTTCAAGTTTTGTGACTAGGTTGAGTTGTCCGTATAATAGATGTTTCCCTCCAGTTTAAGTCTTGTCTCAAAATTCTCAACAGTTGAGAAATAACAGCACTGTGTCATAGCACCTGCCGTGTCATAGTACCCGACTCTCCCCTACATAGTGCTGTCCTTTCACCGTATCTCTCCTCTTCTCTTTACCCACGAAATAGTCTTCTTGTTCTATAGATTCCCTCCATTTGTTAAAACTCTGCTGGTCAACAAAAGTTTCAAATTGTATCACACACGTGGGATCATGTGTGCCCATGTGGTCACATACGTAACATGAGAAGTTAATCTTTGGTCACAAATGTAGCAAAGTAGCCTAAAACTAGCTCCTTTTGATTGATTTGAATCCTGACTAGGACATTTCACTACTTCCTCTTATACTTCAAACTATCCTGCAGTACATGCACTTCATTCTCTACATTACGTCCGGCTGTGTTGGCATAATATCAAGTTCTACCTTAACTGCAGATAGTTTGCTAGTAAGATACGTACTCGCGTGTTTTTTATATTTAGCAGAAATATAAGCTCGCTTACATGTAGAACAGTAATGTAACTCTTTTTTGTTTTGTGACCCACGTACACTAGATACGTGCCGCTTTAAATTGAACTTGTTCTGAAAACATTTAGAGCAGGATTCGCATAATAAAAAATTGCTAAAAGCTGGATATTGGGTAATAGATCTTGCAATTTTGTGTACATTACTGTCCTTTCTTGCGTTCTCTTCGGGTAGAAAATCGCTGTCGTTACGCATAGTTGGACTACAATTATCCATTTTGCCATTTTATAAGGTACGAAATGAGAGGTACTGCCTTGACTAAGTCTTGATACTTGTACTTTTTCCCATTTAATTCGTACTAATGGCACAAAATGACATTGTTCCCAAAATGTCTTCAAAAGCAAGCGTCCATTCTTCTCGATTATGTTTTAGCATAATTACAGGCTCACATTATGCGCATTCTACCCTGAATACGCACCGTAGCTGGGGTAAACACTGCATTGTAGTTCTTGTAAACTGTGTGCGTTCTTCCTGGGTCAGTATCCACCTCCGGATAATTGTGTAGCGAACTTTGTGTCTGCTACTTGGGTCATTGCGTAATATTTTACGCGTGTAACGGCCCCATGTCCTCCGTTATCGCAATGAATAATTCCATAGCCATTAGCATCTACGAACATGACATGTAAACCAATAACAGGGTCGCAGTATGTCACTATTTTTAGCCGCTCAAAGGAAATATAACCTGTGGCAGGATTGGAACAGAGCTGTACATTTGTAGCGAGTTTTGTGGCTACTCTACATCTAAGCTCCGTTGCGTTAACATCCGACCCGAATAGTAAAATAGGTGCGGAATTGTAGAAACAATTCCCATTCGGATTGCTGTGTAGCGCAAGGAAGCCCTCTGGGGCAAATTTGGAAGCCTCCGTATCGTTTCTTAAATGCAGTAACGTTTCCCATCTTGGCAAGGACTTCGGTAAACTGTATTTGGAAATGTCATCCTTTACAGTAATGTAGTATTGCATATAGCCCGCCTCTGAGATTTTGAGCGAAACCGAGCCTTTGACTTTACAAAACGCCAACAGGGTGGATTGAAGCTCACGGAAATAGCCCTGCCTTTCTTCGCTCATTATTATGCTTCAGTTTTGTTAGTAGGAAAAAAGCGCGAAAAAATTGGAAGATGAGGCAAAGAAAAAAGTTAACAAATGATGAAAGCTATTACTACGAAAATCAGGGTTGCCCAACACTTACGTAATGCGAAGGGAAAATTTTGCAGATTGAATAGGGGAAGACGAAAATTGCACTAAATTACGATGGACAAACTAAAGGCGGAAAGTTGCGCAGAACAGCCGGAAGGAAGCGTGGGAAGTTACTGAACTCATTACGCTTCCTTGGTGGTAGTTTCGTATCGAGGTTTTCGTTTGGGTGGGGGTGGGGGGAGTTTCGGGGGGAAGGTTTACATGCAATCTTTTGGACATTTCGTCTTTCCCTATCTTCTCCATTATAAAATCAATATTTCGGGGGGAGGGGGGTCCAACCCCTTTTGCTTGCTCATCATTTGTCATCAGTCTGGATTGTTGTTCATTAGCCTGGATTGTTGTTGCTCATCAGCCTGGACATCTGTGGCGGCCGAAGACGCGTCAATCTGAACTACAGGTCCCTAAAAAGCAGGCTTGGTTGACTCTTCTTCTTTTCCAGGAGTGCTGGCGTCAGACGTCTCTGTCATCGACACCTTCTTCTATTTGCGTTTACTCCAGCAGGTCTTGGAGACGTGGCCCGTTTGCCCGCACTTGAAACACTTTTTAAGTGTCTTTCCTCGGCGCTGCCTAATGAAGGGCTGTTTATTAATGTTTATTAAGAGGAGAAATATCCGACAAGTTTTAAAACTATCTAAATTCCCTTTCTTAAATTACTTTGAGTTTCGTTTCATTAAGCCTTCTGCAAAGCCTCTTGCAAAGGCTTTCGCTGCGTTTGCGATGCTCTTTTCTTCAGAATTCATACTACCGCCTGATTCGAAGCTGAAAAGAATACTTTTTTGCGAATTTACTGTGCTTTTATAGACAGCAAGTTCTAGAGTGAAGACCGTGTGCGTTTAAAGAAAAGACGCGAGTTTAGTAAACTATATCCCTTCCCCTTTTAAGACTTTCTGCAGCCAGTAAGACTTTCTGCAGCCAGTATGAGTCTGAGTGACAAACAAAAACTATTCCTATTTTTGGAGGAAATGTATTCCTCTAGTTCAAGCAACGAAAGTGACAGTGAAGAAGTAGTTGCTTTCCTACTTATGGAGGATAAAATTCCAAGGCCCAAAATAAGAAATTATGAATCCATTATACGGTTGTATTCAGAAGAAGAGGTAAATTACACCATTGCACATTTAAATTTCCTATCTACAGGTATTGCTTTTCAGTTTCGGAAAAATTTCAGAATGTCGAGAAGGGTGTGCAACCGGCTTATTGACTTATTCGCCCATTCTTCGCATTACCCGAAGTGTCGCATACGTGGGGGCATCCCTCCAAACTCGGCTGACAACCACATCTTGTCTTTCTTATGGTAATTCCTTAATGTTTTCTGTGTAGATTATTATAAATATTGTATAGGTTTGCAGGTAATAAATCTTGTCAGCGAGATACCGTTGGGCGGTTTGGAATTGGAGAGTAATCCTTGTTTAATCAGATAGAGAGAGTTATGAATTTCTTGGTGGAAGTCGCTCCGGACTATATATGTTTCCCTCCCAGTTCAGCGGCTAAACAAAAAGCAGTGGAAATTTTTGAAATGGTAAATGACCCTTTACTACAGCATAAGAAGATAAACAGTCTCTGTTTCTAGATTTCTGGTTTCCCGGGTGTGATTGGGTGTATTGATGGAAGCTACATATCCATGCGGAAACCCGCCCATAAAATACGCTCAACATACATAAATCATCGTGATCATCTCTTCCTAACTTTACAAGGCATCTGCGCTGCAAACAGGTCATTTGTGGACGTATTCACAGGAACCGCAAGTAAAATTCATGATGCCAGGGTTTACAAGTTGTCTTTTATTTCGGAAGACTTGCCGGTTACCTGCGGTGGAAACTATCACCTTCTAGGTAAAACTGTAAATCGGTAGCGAAAAACACTAAGATGTCGCTTTAGGAGATTCAGTAAATCCACTAGCCGAGTGGCTCCTAACTCCGTTTAAAGATTTCGGTAATTTGACCCCTGAGCAGATAGGCTTCAATCGCAAGCTATGTGCCACAAGTGTCTTGATTGAAAATCATTTTGGAATACTCAAGCAGAGATTCCGACAATTGATGCGCCTAGAGTTTCATTCCGTTTAGAAAATTAGCAAGTTTATACTGTCCTGTTGCGTACTGCACAACTTATGGTTCCAGTGTAACGATTCGACGGACGATTTCGATCCGGTAACCTAGACAGCGTCTCTGAGGATAGAAACAATCCAAGCGAAGTGGTACAGGAAGCACAACCACGGCTGCTTGCTGACGCAAAACGGCAACGACTTATGGTTCCAGTGTAACGATTCGACGGACGATTTCGATCCGGTAACCTAGACAGCGTCTCTGAGGATAGAAACAATCCAAGCGAAGTGGTACAGGAAGCACAACCACGGCTGCTTGCTGACGCAAAACGGCAACGACTTGCCTTGCAGATGTCTGTTTAAAACTTTGAAGATATTAAGGAGATGTTAAAAGAATTAAATGAATTTGAGAAAAATTGTATTTCAAAAGATTTGTATTTCAAACAACGTTTGTATTCTTCGGAAAGCTAAAAGCATTCCACGTCCAGACATAAGACATTACAAAACTAATATAAATGGAGCAAATGGGGACTGGATAATTTTTTTTTTAATTTTTTGAACAGGGTTCTGATTAGTTCGATGCGCTCCTTGTGGCACTCTTGTTTCATTTCTTCTTTTCTCTTTGCGGCCTCCTGTTTCTCCTGAAGCCGTTGTAGAATTATTTGTTGGTTCGATGACAACTTTTGCTTTTTTGAGGGTGTTTCTTCTTCTGAATCCACGCACGCGCCGGGAGGTATAACTTTTTCGTTCTCCATGGTATTTTTCTTTTCTTTGTATTGCCCATCAGCAACACCTCTTCTCACCTCAGGTTCAATGGAGTCATCGAGGGAAACTATCTTATTTACTTCTTCTTCGAAATGTCCTGCTACTTCTAGTCGTTTTATTGCAGTCAACAGCCACCTTCTTGCGTTTCATGACGGTCTTGAATCGGTTTTCGCATTGAATGCTGGTTTATGTTGACGAAATGGAAGCCAAATCAAGCGAAATTGTATCCCACATGGATCTCTTATTACGGAACTTCTTAAAGGGGCCGACCTGGTCCAGGTATTCGTGGTACTTGTTTAAAAGCAACCGGATCTCGCCATCCGACCACTCACTTTTTGCATTTGCTGGGACAGCAAGAGAGTCATCTTCCGCATCATCTTCTATAACATCAAGGTCAACCAACCGCCGCCTTGACAGTGCTTGAACTTGATATTGACCTAAAATAAAAAGATTACAGAAGGGGGTTTTAAAGAAAACTAAAGGTAGTACCCTTTATTACAACTATGCACAGGAAATCACTCCTGTTCTTGGCAAATTCACCACTCTCATTTCGTACAGAATCTTGGAAGACGGTCTCGTGTGACGCAGCCATGTTTACGCAATTGATAGTTAAGACTGATTTGAGTCTGGTTGTAAAATGATATGGTATTAAAACAAAATAGCTTCTGGACTCAAACTGCCAAATTTTCCTTTCAATTTTGTAAAGAATAATTCATACACGACATAGTTCTCCTTGTCATTAATTAAAAAAGCTACAAGAAAGCCAGCCCTAGTAGCATCGAGTACCATTACGGTGGTTAATATATATATTGATACTGTGTTATGGTGTATGTACTATCAATCAAAATGCATTTATTTGAAAATTGACGTAAAACCGCTTCTTGAGACTCGTATATTATTGCCAACGCGAAGTTATCTTTCCCTAATTTCCCGTTTACATCTGTTGCTCCCTGTGGTTTGTACCAAAAAATTGGATTGTATGCTGCATTGCGCATTTCTTCAATCCAGATATGAACACTATCTAAATCGTTTGAGTGTCGGAAAAAGGATACGGTATGCCCCTAGCAATGTTATGAATATCACTAGCCGATACAAGCTTTTCTATATTTTGATTGAAACTACTTATTCCTTTCTACATATTATCATTAATCGTTTACGAGGTATTCCTAGCCGTAGACTATTAGCAATGTGTTCCCTAGTGCTAGAGTGCAGACGACTGCGACCAGGAATTCTATCATGCGGAACATGGGAAACACAGTATGATACAGACACTACCCCGGTTTACCTATTAGTGTAGGCGCGCATGAAAGCGGTACAACACAAATCTGTTCTAAATGACTTCAGGCTTTTCATAGCCCTCAGCCCGGCGCTCTGTTTTTTGTAAGCGAATGAACGGTTACATACGAAGAAAACTGACACGTTACGTACATGAAAAGCCTTTCCTCACCTTTTCACGAAATACATATAACCCTCTTTCTATTTCCTCTTTCCACATTTCGAAACTATGATAATCGTTATGTTCTAATTTCAGTACTTCACATGAAGGATTATGATGTTCTTGTATATGCGTTGCATACGTTTCGTGCTTAGTAAATCGCGCATCACATTCTTTAATATAGCATGTTAATAAAAAAACTTGCTGCAGATTTCCGTGGATTTAATTTCTTTTGTTCGATAATGTTTGCTACCGGTATGTCACTTTTACTTTCAATCACATCTGATGAGTTAGTTTGTTTATCTAAGTCAACATTGTGCTCTGAAGCACAATTACTTGCATCTGCAGAGTGTACTTTACTTATATGAACCTTAAGGTTAAAATTGGTAGAGAGTTCTTTATTACAAAATGTACATTTGAATGTCTTTTTAGGTGCGTAAGTATGAAATTTTTTCATATGAGAATTAAACATTTTTGCCATTGAAAATGTCTTTGAATAAAAACTACACTTGTGCTCCTTATCAGGTATTTTGGACCAACTGGTAATGTTAGAACAGTTTAAATAGTCTATGGACGGGACTAAATTTACCGGCATGTCAATTAATGGTACAAAATGATTGGGTATCCAATCACTAGAAAAAATTGGTCGATTGTGCAAATACGTTAGTTTCTCGTACCTACCTGTCCACATTATACGAATTGAACTTTGAGTTGAAAGATTAGCTGCAGTATAGATAGTGTTGTAGCTTTCTGAAAAATTAAAACTAATCCTATTTGTCATGTTTGGATGGACACACACTGTAAACGCTAATTCGACACACATTTGCAAGTGCTGGAAAAGAAAACTGTGTTGCATACATGTAATTACTTGCTGTCTGAAGCGCATAAAATTTAACTATTTCAGCTGACCATGCCATACCAGTGGTAATATCTGTTGTTTCAAACTTATATTGCGCAGGGTTAAAACCTCCATCCAATATACACATTAAAGTAATTTGATCTTTTGAAAGATATCCGGTAGCTGGATCACAATATAAACTAATGTTAGTTGCTATTTCCGTATCTATTCTGCAACGAATCTCCGTTGCGTATTTTTCAGAGCCAAAAATTAGAATTGATGGAAAAACAATTTCTATCAGGGGTGCTTTTAAGCGCAACAAAATGTTTCGGGGCAACATTACACGCCTCTAAATCCATATGTAAATTTAATATAGTATTAAAATTTAAAGGTCTCTGAGGGAAAGGGTCAATATTGAATTCGGTAAGTGCCAGCAAACATATGTTACGGAAATTATAAAAAAAACTATCCTCAATAAAAGTTTTTTTATCGTACACGTCCACTGGACACGAATCAATTCTCGCCGCGAAAGACAATTTAGTCAGCATCTCACTAAAAAGATCGTACCTGTCGCGAGCCATCGTCTGTTAGCTACCGAATCGAGAAAGGAATGTATGAAGCAATTGATTAACTGAAAGAACCACTTACCGAACGAAACGAAGTACACGGCAACAACTTAGAAAACAAAGTCACTTAGTTGTAGCACAACAAAAAATGACACAACAAAAATGGCCCCTGAGTATATTCCGAAGCGCAAACGGTACACCAAGTGCCTAGAGAGGGCAAGACAGTTTGCGGCCAAAGCCTGGTCGTCTCCGCCGGGATAATTAAAAGAGGCTGTGAAAGGCATCGAATGCTCGGTTGTGGATCAGTGGTCAATCCGATGGAGTACGTGCAAGAGTCCACTTCGGGATTAGCTGGCAAACCCGGGAAATCGAGGTATCATGTACACGAACCTCCCTCGAAGCGCAATTGCAAAAATCATCCAGCTACGAACTACGCATTTCCCCACCAAGTCCTACTATAAACGTATTAAGAGAACAGATTCTGACCTGTGTACATGCCAAGACCAAGCTAGACAAGACCTCTCACACCTCCTCTTCCACTGTCGTAGAATAAACAAGGAAAGAGCTATTCTCCTTCGGGAACTAAGCAGATCAAAAATCGACTTCAACGCCCGAGTTTTCCGTACATAAAGGAACACAGCAGTTGGTCATTTTTCAGATTTTGTTAAATCTAAGTTAAGTCTGGATTATCTAACAACTGTCATTTTGTTTTCGTTTTTACCTGAGCTACTTGTAAAGCTGTGAGCAAAACCAATATTCACGGAAAACTGTTTGTTATTGTTTGTTGTTTGTTTACCTCAACTGAAGTAGACTCAAAATGGCGGATTTCGCCAACTCTTTCCACGAGGGCCGTAATTTGGTAAAAGCCCTATAAGGATACGGTGCACCTAAGGCTCTTATGGGCGAATAACATAGGAAACATGAACAGTCATTTTGCGTAATTTGTTCGATATCTCCGAATATTTTTCCGACAATAATGTAAAGGAGAGTTAAATCTAGGGCATGACGGATTGTTTTTTGGAAATATTGCTTTATAAATTTAGAACTAAATTTTCATTATTACTGAAAAAAATAATTCGAAAAATCGGGCTTCGAGATATTCTAGATTATTTTTTAAGCGAATTTTTTCAAAAATTAGGATTAAAATCTGACCATTAGTTTTTGGGTTATGACCAGCCGAAATTTGGCAGATTTCCTTCCTGAATTGTGCTGCCGCCGTATGTCTTGGTGAATGCTTGGGAGAGAGACGCACAGAAGGGGAAAATGGAAGTTAGGGGAAGGGGAAAGAGGAGGAATGGGAGAAGGGGTGGAAACGTAAGAGCTACTAAAAGTTCTCGTGACGTATCTGAAACGTTGGCCGAACGACAGCTGCGAATATACGCCGTAAAGAATATTTGTCGTCTCGAGGTATGGTTTTGTTGTGCCAGTTCGTGTCTTGCCTGGTGCTGTTCGTATGAAAACAAATAACACATTCAATCTGTGTGAGTTATGTGCCATATTTTCTGTGTTTTGTCATCGTCTTGTACTTAGGTAAAGGGTAAGTACCTGACTTTTTTTACTATACAGAGTAATCACTATTTGTACTGACTCATCGCGTGTAATTTGTATGGAGAAATGCGGCACATTACAAAAAATTAACTTTGCCCATTGAAATTTAACCTCGTCCATTTAAATTCAGGTTTTACTGTTTACCCCAGCATAAAATAAAAAACAAGTTTCTCTATTCGAGCATGTGCTAATAAAGGGGTTTCCTGAAATAAGAGTTGTGTTTTTTAAAAAGTAATGCTGACTAGTTGGCAGAGCTTGTTCGTTGTGAATGTAAATTGATTGAAAGAGATTGCAAGAGTACAATATTGACGGAATGGTATGGTAAAGAGAATTATCTTTTGACAATTGTGGGTAATTTTATATTTCGGATAAAGATACGTAAAAGAGACAACGTTTGGAAGGGCGTGAAAAAGTTCAAAAGCGCGACAACATTCGAAGACAATTTTTTGATTTTCAGGTGCGGTTGCATTTGAAGATACAGGCAGGCAGAATCAATTGTAGTAGACCAGTATGTTTCGAGTCAAACAGATGTTTGGGTGTCATCTTTGTAGTCTGGTTGAATACGTGCCTTCAGGATGTAAATCTTGAGAGCTCGTTGACGCTTAGGCACGCCAACAGATTAAAAATGAAGTGTTTATGCCTTGAAGCGAGCGTTTTACAAAACGTTGTACAAAACAGCACAAGTAAGACCACAAATGCGCCAATACATATAGGAGCCGTTGGTCACGGAAATGTCTCTTCATGCCAGTAAACGGAGCTACTGTTATTCCTTAGATTCCGAATAATGCAGGAAACAATAGAAGTGGTGCTTGAGGATATTTGCGTTTAGTATATCCATATTGTACCCATATTGTACTTCGAAGAGGCGTGTCTTCGTGTGAACTTTGTTGTCAGCTAATGTGGTCTAGACATGAGGTCTACATAAGCATAACGCAATTACATTCACGGAACGAATAATGGAGAGTAAATTGCCCAGACTTGGCAGATAGGGACGTTAGTACTTCGCAAAGGGGGGGGGGAGGGGCAGACATTTCGGTAAATACAAATAAGGTTTTGAAATTTACACTATAATTTTTTTCCAGAGAAAAGGTTACATTTAACTTTGGGTGCAACAGCTGGATTTACAGAGTAATCTTATAGATCAAGACAAATTATGCATATGCCAGTAATTGAAATTGTCGAATCAATCATGAGGAACTATTGAGATAGTTTTTAATACCGTACAGTATCGGAGTAATTTTCAATTTTATGTAGTGGCGTTCTAGTACTGGTGTCGTAGACTCTGAAGTTGAATGGGTATTCTAAAAGTTAATTTAAGAGATAGTTGCATATTTCGCTACTTACAAAGGATATGAATAGCTTTTTTGCATAAAAAGAGAGAAAGTAATTGTATGAACTGAATCGTTGATCTACGAAGTGTACGTAAATAGAAACATCTTGCAATCGATACAAAAAGGTTTAGATTTTACTTACGTTGGTAAGGATGCATGGGTAAATTTAATTGTAAAGTTTACTGTTTCGTGTGTCAGCTTCAACCATTACAAGGAAAATTGGAGTGCAATTACTGTGAAGTGGAGCAGAAACAAATAAGGTAAGGAACCAATTGTTTTTCTCAATGTGTAGAATTATCAAAGACCTAAGAAGTGACACGCACTATTTCTGTAATAGCGGCATCTTAAAAATATTATCTAGAACTCCCATATCGCGGGCTCAGACGAGTCATTCGGTTTCGCGCAGCATGTTATTCGCTGTGCTGTTCGCAACGTTTAGGCACGCATCTGTGTGGAGCTAGGATAGGGCAGTTTGTGTGTGTCGTTTTGTGTGGAGAGTACTGTACATTGAAGACAAGGGAGTAGTAAAACCACAATGTGTGGTGTGCTCTGCTGTCTTGTGTAATGAGTCGTTTTGTGTAAAAGTCTGAAACTACAATTGAAGAAGATCTTTTGTACTGCAAGCCTCTGCAGGCGACTAGTAAAGGAATTGACGTATTCAAAGCAGTTGATGCTTTTTTCAAGGCCGAAGGTTTATTGTGGAGTTTTTGTGTGGGAGTTAGCACTGATGGTGCTCCCTCAATGCTTGGTCAGCGTTCAGGATTTACAGCTCATGTAAAGGAGTAGAATCCAAAAGTTGTGACAACGCACTGCATGATTCATCGGCAAGCTCTGGCCGTAAAAGGACTCATTCCCGTACTTGAGGTCGTCATGGAAAACGTCATCACGATGGTGAATTTCATTAGAGCAGGTGTTCTAATCACCAGACTCTTCAGAAACTTGTGTTCTGAAAACGACTCAGTTCACAAGAATCTTTTTTATGCAGAAACCCGCTGGCTTTCACAAGGAATTGTTCTTAATCGCTTTTGGGAGCTTAGGCGTGAAATCGAGAGGTTTTTGATGGACAAGAAACACGTTCACTCTGGTAGATTTTCCGATGAACAATGGTTAGTGCGGATTAGTTATCTTGGGGATATCTTCTCCCACTTGAACGGACTTAATCTGCAGCTTCAAGGAAAATCAGTGAACATAATTTTTGCAAGTGAAAAGGTGTCTGCTTTCCAACAAAAACTTGATTTTTGGCTGGCAAAGGCAAAAAAAGATAAAATTGCTTCATTTCCGACCCTTTCTTTATTCTTGGAACAAGCAGATGACACTGGTTTCATTGTAATAAGAGACGACGTGATCAGCCACTTAAAGCGGTTGTCCTTGCGATTCAAGGAATGCTTCCCTGAAATAGAGAAATCTTCATATTAATGGGTTATTAACCCATTTTTGTGTAAACTTTCCGAAGTTCCTGGCAGTGATATGACTTGCTGAGCAATTTTCGGAGCTTCGTTCCAGCAGTCATTGAAAGATGTTGTCTGACGATAAAAAGGATCAGGTGGAAGCTTTCTGGACTAAAGTTAAAGAAGAATAAACTTTGATAGCAGAGGAGGCACTGACACAATTACTGCCGTTTCCTAGCACCTACATGTGTGAGGTAGGATTTTCTACCCTTGCCTTCATAAAGAACTCGAAGCGAAACTCCTTGTTGAATCCAGAATACGATATGAGATGTGCGCTCTCCCCCATTGCACCCAATTTTTAAGCACTGGTCAACAAGAAGGAACGGTGTCATTTTGCGCATAAATTTCGAGCGTGATTTTGGCCAGTACACCGGTTTATAACCTTGTTGTCTGCCAATCACCAATTTGTGACCCAGTCTGTACAGATGGCTAATAACTAAATTTACTAGTCTAACTTTGATCGCCGACTGAGCATGATCAGTAATGTTTGTTATGGGTAGAAGTTAAAAATAATTGCCCTCTTGGAGTTTCGCTTTGTTCCAATAAATACGACAAAAAACTGCTTATTACCAATTATTTTATTTTTTCTTTATTACAGAATTTTATTCGTTGAGTTTAAAGTAAACTTGGGTAACGGTGTTCCTCGGACCGTAAATTTTGGGTAACGGTCCCAAACTATTGAGAAGCACTGGTGTAAGGAGACAACAAGGGGTTAAGCCAAAATGCGCGAATTGTAAGGGGGAACACAACGCAGCAGACGCCAATTGTGAAAGTTATCGGAAGGTGGTGGGGTCACTGGGGGGCAGATCAGGAGTCAAGATTAGGATTCCCAGGTACATCTGGCAACTCAAAGAGCGCCGAGTAGTGACGGTCCAACGACGGATCAAGGAGGAATGGTATCAAATAGAACGGCACTGTCGGGAGTAGTCACAACCACCCCTAAACACCCGACGGAATCAGGCAACGGAAAAGGACAACCACGAGACACGGAGGTAGCTTCGGAAGAAAGCAAGCTGAAAGATACCCGTACAGACGCAAATAAAGAGCGTTAAAACGCACCCACCCAAAGGAACTAATGAATACGCGGGCTGATACGGAAAGTAATACGGAAAGTTGTCGCTGTGATTTTGGGAGAAGGGCAATGGGAAGAGAAAGTAAAGGAACTCATGAGGCATGGGAAAGAACTACTGGCCGAGGAGGACACAATTAAAATTTTAATGGAATGGATCACGACAACGTAAGGGTAGTTATGTGGAACGCAAGAAGCCTTACCCCTCACTTGAGCGGGTTACGTTCGTAAATAAGTGAAATGAACAAGGCACCCGACGTTATCTTCATATGCGAAACGTGGCTTACTGTTATGTCGTCAAAGGAAACGCACTGTTAGGCTCCGGATGACTTCGTTTATTTAGGATACTTTTCGATAATCCCCGCGCTCTCATGACCCCGTCTGTTCTCTCTCCTCGTGACTTTTCTCACCCCCTAACCCTTGAACCTCGAATCCCGATTGACCCCGGGTCACGTTCGACGGCACTCTCGGGGCACAGGGACTGTTACAATGGGAGCGGGAACTTGACGTCACATCATCTCTCCCCTTTCGACAATGAATCATAACTGCAGGACTTATCATATGCACAAACAAAATCGACCTGTGTTCTACGTATAATAAAACATATAACGAATCGATTGCACTGCTACAATACGCATCTCACTTCGACACCACGTAGTCCTTTAACCGCTTTGGGGCAGTCCTTATACGTTGGGGGCGTGGCTGCGGCTTGTCCATTTTAGTGCCTGGCGGCTTTCTTCGATCATCCACGTCTTCTTGACCGGGCGTCTCCTGGTCTTCCACTTGCTCTTGACTAGTCGGCGTGGGCAGGGGGCGCGGTTGTTGATCGGGCTGCTGCTGTAAGGGCTGATCTCTGTAGCCTCCTGTGACGTCAGCTACTCCCGTGTCGACGGGCGGAAGGAACCTCTTAAAGTGGCTCGCATTCCTGGTCACGACCTTGTTGCCGCTGGCTGCGGTTACCATTGTGCCTTTAACTGACGTTACTTGGTACGGATCAGGTTCGTAAGCCGGTTTCATTTTGTTAGGCAGCTGTTCAGTGTCTTGAAACAACACCGCTTCACCCACCTTCAGGTCTTTTGGTTTTGCCCTATACTTGCAGTCAGCTTGAGACTTCATCTTACTCTTGGCACGCTGGTCATTCTGTAACGCCTCTCGCGTTTCACTCCGCGCGACTACGTTGTTTTCGAGTTGTGGTAGTTTGGTTTTGAGGTTCCGGCCAAAGAGCAACTGAGCTGGGCTCTTGCCTGTAGAGCCGTAAGGGGTTGATCGGTACGCCGTGAGGAATGACGGCAATCTAGTCTTCCAGTTGACCTTGGCTGCCACTGACGTCCTCACCAGCTTGTTAAGATTACGCATTAATCTCTCCACATCTCCGTTGGCCGCAGGCCAATAGTGCGTGATCCGACGGTGCTGAACCCCTTGTCTCTGAAGGTAGGCTGTTAGTTCTTCACTCTGGAACGGGAGACCATTGTCGCTCGTTACCGTGCTTGGTAGTCCAAAACGAGCAAACATATCTTCCAGGGTTCTTATTACCGCCGATGCGTTGGTGGCCTTCAAGATGGCAACTTCTGGGAATCTTGAATGCTTGTCTATCACGACCAACGCCTTCTCTCCGTTGGGTAGTCCAAAAAAGTCCATGCTCAGATCGACCCAGGGTTGCTCCGGCATGACCGTAGGGACGACAGGCTCCTTCGACCTGTCTTCGGTGTTGAGCTGACATTCTCGACATCTGTCTACACTTTCTTCGACTTTGTCGTCCATTCGCGGGAACCAGAGACTAGCTCGAAGCCGCTGTTTAGTCTTCGTAGCTCCTAGGTGCCCTTCGTGCGCTAACTGGATTACTCTGTGTTGGAGTGTCTCTGGAATGCAGATCTTGCGTCCCTTCAGCACCACCCCATCCTCCCAGTTTTGGGCTAGTTCTGCCCTGGATTGGTAATATACCCTGTTGACTCTCATTACGTTGGTCCAGTTCCCAGATGTTATTGCTTGTTTGACCAACTGTAGTACCGCGTCCGACTTTGTTGCTTCTGCGATTGCTGCTAGGCTCAGGGCTGGCGGTGCGGCATCCTGGCTTACCATTCGTACTACCGACTCTGCACTTTCCGCCGCGACGTTGCTTTTCAGCGCGGGTATGGGTTGGCGGGACATGTAATCCGCGGGGTTTGTTGCTCCCGGGATATGCTCGATCATAACGTCGTATGGAAGTAGCCGCACAAGCCATCTCTCGAGGCGCACGTTCAAGTTGTTTATTCGTTTCCGGAATATCCCAACGAGTGGCTTGTGGTCCGTGCGAATGACTAGCGGTTTGCCGAAGACGTAGAGATGAAAGTGTTCGCGTCCCCACACCACAGCCAACCCTTCTCGCTCCAGCTGCGAGTAGCGCTATTCAGTGTCCGTCAGGGACCGGCTGGCGTATGCTACCACATGCTCGCTTCCGTGTACTCCTTGCAGAAGAATGGCGGCTACGCCGACGGGGCTGGCGTCTGTCACTAGGATGCTGGACGCGTTGGGGTTGAAGTAGGTCAGGCACTTCTCTTTCGTGAGCGCTTGTTTAAGTGTCGTGATTGCCTGCTCACAGTCTTCGGACCAAACATACTCTACCTCTTTCTTTAGAATTTTACGAAGCGGTGCCGTGATCGTGGAGTAGCCGCGCACAAAGCGCGAGAGGTAGTTCGTTAGGCCCATGAAGCTTCTTAACTCTCCCTCAGTGGTCGGGCTTGGCGCGTTCTCCAGGGCTTCTACTTTCTTCGGGTCCGGCCGGATGCCTTGCTGGCTAAAGTTGAATCCGAAGAACGCCACCTCTGTGCGCTTCAGCCTCGTTTTGTTCCAGTTGACCGCGAGTCCGTTTCTGTTCAGCCGTTCCAGGACAGCATGCAGTCGCTCGTCATGTTCTTGCTCAGTTCGGCCGAACACTAGAATATCATCGCTGATATTCATCTGACCCATGAGTCCAATCAGGGTCTGCCGAATCGCCTCTTGAAATATCTCCGCGGCCGCGTTGATGCCGAACGACAATCGTGAGTACCTACGCAGACCGCAATGTGTTGAAAAGGTTGTTATTGCTCTACTGTTTTCCTCTAGCTCCAATTGATGATAGCCGTGCTTTAAGTCGATGACTGAAAAGTACGCGGCTCCATTGAGCTCCGCTAGGATCTCGTCCAGTGTCGGGGTGGGATGACGCTCGCGCTTGATGGCCTTGTTGGCCTCGCGCATGTCCACACAGATGCGTATTTGCCCCGGTGAATTCGGCTTCGGCACGACGACTATGGGTGAGACCCAGGGGGTTGGACCCTGCACCCTCTCGATGATCCCTTGCTTCTCCATTCTAGCCAACTCCTCTACCTTCTTCCTTTGTTGGAATGGGATTCTTCGGTGCGGTTGTGCCTTATGCGGAATCATCTTGTCGACATGTAGCTTTACTGTTCTGCCCACTAGCTTCCCGACTTCATCGAAAAGATTTGGGTATCTCTCCTTTAGCTGGTCTTGTTTGAGGCTGTTTGCTTCCACCACGGCGTTACAGATTTCAATAATCTTCAGCTCCTTAGACGTTCGATAAGAGAGGAGATTCTCCTTTACACCATCGTATACCAGGACAACGGTGTCTGCTCGTTTGCTGTTGTGTTCGATCGTTGCCCTAAAACTCCCGCGAATCTTCATAGGCGTTACTCCGTCAAAGGAGTAAACTTGCTTCGCTGGCAGCTTAAGACCAGGGCAGTCAAGCGCCTTGTACGTGGGTACATCAATTACATTGACAGTTGACCCCGTGTCGACGACCATCTTGATCTTCTTTTTGTTGACCATGAGATCTATCTCCAAGGACGCTTCGTTAGGGCTACGGATGAGCCAGACGTGTTCGTCCTCTTCACTAGATTCTGCAAGCGCGTTGCTGACTACCCGAACTCGCTCTTTATTCTTCTTTTGCAGTCCTGTCTTTGCCGGCTTTGGCGCTTGCTTCGATAGGCAACATCGGTGGAAGTGGTTTAGTTTTCCGCAGCTAGTGCATTTCTTCCCACGTGCGGGACAGTCCTCCAGCTTACTGTGATATTGCCGACCACAGAACCTGCAACTGCTATTATTTGCTGGCCCTTGCGTTGTCTTTGGCTTCAACCGGTTAACTTGCTCCTCCTGCTTGGTTGTCGCCATTTGTTTCGCTTGTTGTGCGGCGCTCTCCATAGCTCGAGCTTTGTCTAGGATCGTCTCAAGTGACACGTCGGGCTTTTCCAACAACCTCTCCCGAAACTTATCGGATGCGCAGCGCTGTATTATTTGGTTCTTGATCTCCATATCTACGTTTCCAAATTGACAGTGTTTAGCTAACCGCTGTAGTCTTGTGTGGTAGGAGTCTATGGATTCTTCAGGCCTTTGTTTTTCCTGGCGGAATACATAGACTTCGTA
>JAHZNP010000722.1:0-39867 GCA_020615345.1 Triops cancriformis
CAGAATGCAACAGATCTTTCGATAAATTCTCCGATGAGCATCTCTCAAACTTTGCAGAGAAAAATCTACACTTACGTTGTATCTTCTCACCAAGCTCCTTTTCCATAGAATAAGACCTTTTGCACAAAGCTTCAGCAGTAGGCCTACCCATTGCTGACGCTGCTTGTTGCTCCAATTGTGCACGTTGAAGTGCTGTGGAGTGACCCCAGGAGCACGCATATTGTAAAACCGGCTTCGAAGTTCGAACCCGCACGGCAAACTTCATACGCAGAGCACAGTTCACTGTGCCTCAGGTCAAGGAACCCCTCCTTTTCTGACCTGAACCCTTTTCTTTTGTTGGCGTGACAATAGCAACGAAAAGTGTACGAAAGAATTCGAATTCATACGGACGGCCCAGTTCAGTGTGCCTCAGGCATGACGCCAAGAAACCCCTCCTTTTCTGACCTGAACCCTTTCTTTTCTTAGCGTGGCAATAGCAACGAAAAGTGTACGAAAGAATGCGAATGGAATGCAAGAAGTTTTCCAAAAGATTACGAATATCTGCCCTCTCATAAAACTCACAGACAAACAAAATATAAATCAGTCTACTGGATTTTTTCCTGCATTTTTCGGTACCTAACACGTACCAGTAGCTTGTGTCGTTTCAGAGAAAACCGAGTCCCTTTTTTCCCACCTCGAATGCATTATATAGAGTACTACCGCACTCTATAGATTAAATAGAAGGAATTAAAAATAGTAAAAAATACTCGAGAAAACATTTAACCCCCTTATAACCCCCTAACCCCCCCTGGATACGGGGGTATTCATTTTTAAATCGGACTTATTTCGCCGAATTCTTTAATATTCATTAGGAATCGTCTTTTAGAATTCTAATGCACTTTCGAGGTGTTGTTCGGTAAACGCTTGTCCTTAGGCAACTTGGAATTGTCACAATTAGTAGTGGCGTGCATACTAATCTCTCCCCAGGGCGCGTTGTCAGGAATGGATATGACATCATCTGATTTTATTGAGACAAGTTCAGTAAAACAGTCCCAGCAGTAAATACAAAACGTTTGCTCTCCACCTTTCGCAATACGTCCCTATGTCGCTCGTTTCCACGTATGTGTGTGTTGCAAGACGTCCCGCTCGTTTTCACTGCTCATTACGAGACTAATTCATTTGGAAACAACCCGACACTCCACGTCTCGTCTGTCTCGCTCTTTCCAACTGTAACTATCTCCCAACACTCTTAATGAGAGGCTTTGCATGGGGCGTCAACTCGTTTATGGACTGTACTCACTCCTTTCCAACTCCAGAGCTCGTACGTCTAAAAGGTGAATGTACAATACCAGCAAACCACCAACCATTTCACAGTCTGACCCTGTCGCACCTTCGCTAATTTATTAACCCTCTGCTAAGTCTCTCAATTGCAATCAAAGTTGAAGGATAGCTAAACGTAACGAAAGTCAACTTTCATAATAAAATTCAAGAATCATACCTTCTAAATCTTTATAATATTCACGTAAAAGGAAAACGCTAAGAATTTCAGATTGAAAAAATACTTTCCATGCTAAAGTGCAATACAATAGTACACTAAAAATATAACACTATAACGCAATAAAAAGAGAACATTATTAAAACCTTCAAACACTCGAAGCTCCGGTTAGATACCCAGACACACACTGTTGAAACGGGTATCAAAATTTGGTGAATTGTGAGTGTGTGAAATTAGTAGTCGCTACTAAACATTGGTACCTGGTACCTGATTGTTAAATATGGGTCCGCTCACTTAAAAGATGGTAATTATTGCCTAGTTTTGGTAATATTTACCTACCTCTGGTATTCTTCATCCAAATATTCGTGACGTATTATCGAATCTGGTATATTTCTCAAATATCGGTAACCTATTTCCAAACTTCGTTACTTCCCTGGACCCGATTCGTTGACCTTACGTAGGAGATGGGCGTAAGTCAATTGTATTAATTTAACAATTAACAGAGCTACGAAAAAGCTCAACTCTCGGACGTCCTTAGCTTTAGAAAACCTACAAAACTGTTTTTGTTTCGCACACTTCATGACTTACGAAGAGCCAATTTTTTTTATTAAGATAGCTGGCATAGGCTCTCGCCTGTTGCCGCAACTATATTGGCACATTCGTCGATACATTAGAGCCAAATTTGTAGTATATTATAGTAATTTCTATTTATTGTTGTTTGTATGTAGTATATCATAGTAATTTATAATAAATTTATAGTATAGCGATATAGAGTTTAATTTTGTATTGGTAACTTCGGTGAAGTTGTATGCTGAATGTTGTATTCTACACATTTGGATTTTTTTGTCAAATGTTGTACTAGGCATTGTGGTTAATCGTGTGTTAGAGTGCTGTTGTGCTGTTTTATTTTTGAAGTAATATCGTTAAGCTTTGATATTACTCTTCCATTAATTATTGTTGGTGAAATTATTTGGCGTATTTTTTAGTGTTGCTATTCAATGTGCATTGTTTAAGTGTATCGTTTACGTAGTCTGTGTAATTGCTGTTAAAACTGTATGTCGAATGTTATTTAATTTTGCAGCTCGTCTAATAAAAAGTTAAAAGTAAATTGTGCGTCAGGATTTCTGCCAAGAAATAGCAAATGGCGTTCTCTTATTACGGTTATATTAGGACCAATTATCGGGGTCTCGTGCGTCAGTTTACGGAGGATTAATTACCAATTCTTACCAGTTATTCCATGTACCGATTTTGGGGGCTTACATCTACCATTGTAAGAATAAAGTTACCATTATTGAATATTGATAAGAAAACAGCCCCAATCTCGGTTCCTCGCTTTCAGGTGCCATTTTCCACCATTTAATGCTAGATTTTCCTTACGGTGCATAAAATATAAACAACAGCTCAACTGCAACAAATACAATTCCTCCTCGGCCTAGCTGGTCTTTCGTTTCTCTTAGCCGCTACAAGTAGCTCTATAACATTCGCGTACTGTGTCGTATCACTAACGCGAGTCCAGTCCGGTACTTTGACTGATGGTCGGTCCCTGTGCACCCAAGAAGAAAAAAATAGAGGAACGATCTGTTACGAGTCATTTCCCACCACAATACAAAACCACCCTCTTTTCTCTTTCACTACGTTTTGTTACACCCGACGACATGTCCTGCACCTCGTAAGACGAACAGCTATACCTTCTTTAACTCCTTTCATGTTCGCTACTTGTAATATTGTACTAGCCGATACAAAGCGCTCCCTCGCTTAACAATAGACTTATACGGACAATAACTTCTCACCAGGCGTATACAGTACTCCGACTCATTTATTAAAGAGAACCCTTGCCCCAGGTGGGGTTCTCATCACCAAAAAGCGGGCCAATAGTGTTACTACAATACAACGTCGAGTATGTAGTGCCAAGTATATGTAGTGCGCTGCGAAAAAGAGAGAAAAAAAAGAATTTCGTTAAAAAATTGAGCGTCCTCCACTCCTGCTCCATATAACTTGTCAAGAATCCATATTGGCTCTTGACGGATGAGCTTATTTGCAAAGGGTGGAGGGTAAGCAGGGGAGAAGGTTATAGATTCACTTGATCCCTGGATTCTCTATCGCCAAAAAATAGAGCATAGTGCTGCGGAGTTATGAAAGCTGTACGACGGACATTCATCCCCCCTCTACCTCGCGAGAAATTAATTACTTTCTCGTACAGAAAAGTAGGGGTTATGTACAAACACTACAGGACTGTCGTAAACATCATTATTCATTGATTTGAGAGCTACTTGGGAAAGAGAAAGAAAAAATGTAGCTGCTTTGGGGGAGGGGGGGGTTACCCAAAGAAATCTTGAAAGTCACAGGCAGAAAGCGAGTGAGAGAGAGAAAAAGACTGAGCTGGGTAATTAATTAAACTCACACGGAAATTTTGACTTACGAGTAGTCAATATTTAGTTTGTTATTCGCGAAACTTAGTTGACAGTTAGGATTTTGGATCGGAAGGGGGTATGAAATATTGTAGGGCGGTGGGGGGTAATACGATTTTTTTAGGACTTCTCAGCCTTTCCTATGTTCGCTATGCTAAAAAAAATCATGGGGGGGCGGAGTTTGAACTCCCTAACTCCCCGGGGTAGCGGCTTTGGTGGCAGTGTATAAACGGTGCAGTTGGATTAAAATTTTTATTGTGAAAATTTGGGATTAGGTTAATTAAGCTTCGCTAAAATATTATTGAAATTTTTGGAATTATTGTTAGGCATAGGAGCAATTTTGACTTCGAATTTAGCAAACATCGACATTCCTAAGTTCTAAAATGGAATTCAAATCAGACATTTAATTATGAAATTTTAGAAAATTATTTAGGTGATAAATCCGAAACTAACCTATGGATTTGAATCCCATTTTCGACAATAAATTAGGAAAACAGTGCTTTAGCGTCTATCGATTCCGGATATTTTGAAAACGCTTTTTCCCGAAAACGTTTACGCTTGATTCGCTTTTATAAATTGACTAAACATTTTTTAAAGAAAATCTCGACGAAGTGCACTAATTATAAGAATTCCAAACTTTACTGTTGAGATTTTTGATGAATTATTGAGTAGTTTTGGCAAAACTCGGTCAATAGATATGATTGTGTAAATGTAAAACTTTCGACTTTAAAGGCATCCTACAACCTAATCTCTCATGACTGACCAGAAAAGTTAGAAAGACTCACGTGGTTCCACTTTTGCAGGTTTTGTAGTAGAACAAAAAAATTCAAAGAAAAAATCGAGGACCCTCTTTTCGAGACCTGATCGAAGTCTTCAATCCATTTGTTGAGATTGAACACACGACCAGTGGACAAAATGTGCTGAGCCTGTGCTTAAAGGCCTTCTAAGCCAACTGCCGGTCCGTAGTTGATACGCTACTTCGAGTGTACGAGGCTTTCAAACTTCATAAGTTTTAGTCTACCGCGAGTTGCGTCTCCTATAGTCTCCTTACTGGGGAAAAAATAGTCGTTCACGAGAACGAATACTGCCTGTACTTATCAGGAAGGTACACGCGAAGTTAAAATAAACATTTCACAGTTTTTAATACATTTTCCACAAAACATTTGTGTACACTAGGTTTTCTTTGCAAGCAAACCAGTATCGGTGCACCCCGATGGGACTTTATTGTCGCAAACGCTGTAAAAGCGGTTTGTTATTACGGGAACATATAGTAAACGTTGGTCGTTAAGAACACGCGTGAGAAAAGACACATTCCGAAAACCAATAACGTAAAACGCTATCGCATATTTTACGCAGTAGAAGATGTAATTAGTGGGTACAGAATTTCTGTTATGTTCTTATTTAAGCGAGTTAGAAGGGTTGCTTTTGCTTTTATAAATATTTACGGATGAAAAATGACTTACTTCGGTTACGGACGCCAGTACTTGATAAATCTCACTCCGTTTCTTTCTTAGTTTTGAAGAACTTTGAAGAAATTAATATTACACTGAATAGATCACTTTCGAAAGAAAAATACAATTCCGTTTTTCTTTTTCATTCTGTTTCTTTATGGCTTTTCTTTTCTTATTTCTGTTAATTTTATTTCTTAATTCTGTTTCTTAATGGCCCAGAATACAATGAGAAAACCATATCTCAGAAATGTATTACTTATAAGCTTAATAAACAATCCTCCAATCACAAGAATGCATGAAACTGAATTAATTATAGGTTTCCTTCAAACCGCGGCCAAATGGTTGCAATACACGTCCATTGTGATTGTTTTGTTCACGGTACTAGCAATACTAGCTCCCTGATATATTTTGCAATATCTTTTGACGTACAGTACAAACGTTTCGCGTCAAAACTCGGCAGAAGTGAAAGAAATAGAAATGGTCCCATGAATTTACGAGTATATGGCCGAAAAAGATACTACCGACATGTGAGGACGGAATGGATAAAATGCTCCAAACCTTCTCGGTCACTCCAGCAGCAAACCGAGCTTTCGGCCATGGAGGAGGCAAGTCAACAAAAAACGACCAACTGTTATCCTAAAACGATTGTCCTTTCTCTTGGCAAAACAAAAAGAAAGACGAAACGTCCAGCGTCCAAGAAGTTCGAAAACCTTCGGTCAGTCAACCCCTTGACTACGCACAAACAATTTTCCTTTTTTTTATTTCTGCAGCAATGTATCGGACAGAAGCTTTCTCTGCTTTTGTGGGGATAATACAGAAACGCAAATCGCTACGAGTAAGAAGTGCAAGGAGCGTGCTTTCAGTGAAGAAATGTCCAGTTTTCAAAAGGAGAAAAACAAAGGTAGATAAATCACGAGTAAACAAGAAAATCAATGTCTCTGAGGAAAGTAAGCGAATGAGTAAGGAAGCCAGCAAAGGACGAAGAAGGTCTGCAATTTGAAACTCCTCCGACAGACCAAACTTCCTAAGGACAACAACACCGGGATTGTTCTCTAAACTTTACAAGAACAAACGTAAGTACACGTCTCCCCTCAAGTTCGTGATCTTGTTTAATTGTTTTCTCCTTAGCAAGACTTTCTTGTATCAATGTTTGTAACAATTTCGGTACCTTTTTAATTTTTAAATCCCTACTCTGAAAATATTTTCTACGATGAAAGGTAGACTTAAGTGGTTACAATCCGCTTAGAGTACACGAAACCCTTTTCTGTACCAGTTTACCGGGAATGCAAAATATTAGACAGATTTCATCCTCCTACAATTCATCCTCGATGGAAAATTTGTATCTAAAGTTAAAAAGGATGAGTAAAACAAATACAGAATAGAATTCCTACATATTTTCAAAAAGAGTTTATCTTAGTCTCATAATATTAATGATGCTATGCTTGGTGTATGAAACTAATAGTAAAAGACTGCTTTGTTTTTACGCAAAATTTTGGAAGTGTTTACAAGTGATTACTCTAAAATCTGCAGAACATAATCATTTTTTTGCAAACCGATTATGTTCTTAACGATAAAAAATGAGCGTAAAGATCCAGCAGATTGTCGTGAAATTACTGTGTGCATCTGCACTTCTAAACAGATAATATATGAGAGAAAAAAAATTAAGTGCCATTTGTATTTTTTCATGGCAAATTGGTCCTCAAGTTTTTCTAAAACAAAACTTCTAAAAACTATGAAAATATAACTTGTAAGTACACGATTTTTGTTCAATTGGGTTTAGTTTTCGGAATTGCAAATGACCTTTGGATTTTAACACGCTTTCCAAAGTGAAATTTAGCGGTTTACACAAATTTCGTTACAAATGCTTTCTACGTGGATCATATTTAGCTCCTCAAATTTTGAGCTCAATTGCAAAAACATTTTACGCTGCAAAAGCCAAAAGCTTCTAGAAAATGTTGTTCTATATCTTGGCATTTGAAACTTAAAATATGTATTGACAGACTATGTATATAAAATGGAAATCCCTTGTATGTTGATTTCAAGATTTGCGAAACAATACACGCAACAAATTCCTGTACATCCGACAGGAAATCGATGCGTCATGATAAATTTCTCGCCTTAACTTTTTTTGAAAGTCTGAAGCAAGTAAGCAAGGTGATACAATCTTTTTACATAACCGCCTTTCTGACGCCAAGAGAGTGCCCGAAAACGATTCCGCAGCCATTAAACGCCCATTTCTTTTTCCGCAACTTTCTAAAACTTGCGCCCTTTTTTAAAAATATTTCTAGAACTTGTTCATGTCCTTTTCGTTAGTTTTACTGACGGAAACGAGAAACTTTCCTTGAGCTGTCTTTTTATTCGTTTACTTTCGCTTTGTTTCGCCTTAAATAGAGCGACTTTAGCGCCATAATATCGTAAAAAGTAACGACGTTGTTGAAGCTCCAGTGAAACCACCGACAATTTTCTCTCGCTTTTTCTCTTTTTTTTCGCTCAGTAGGGTACAATTAAGTTCACTTTGCGCTTTTTACCTACTGTACATCCATCGATAACTTGATCAAGACAAGGGGACAGGAAAGTATAGGGTTTTCCACCCCTGAGAGTCCACTTATTACGCTACGGAATTAAAAAGAGAGCAAAAAAGGAAGACAAGTGAGCGTGCCAAACTCCTCTTCTTCATACCTGCACAGGTGTGCACACATAGACATACTCGCTCGATCTATTATCGTCGTGTATACTTTAGTAAAAACGTGAAAAATGACCCGCAAGAATAGGTTGGATCTCACGCCATGGGGGAAAAGTAATTATAAAACTAAATAACGTTTCGATAAGTCTGGTAGTGGCTAATACATAGAAGCATTTCACTTCAATATTTATATTCATTAATCTCCACGAGCAATTTTGGCTCAACGCACCCAAACACGAAATTACTTTACAACTAAACAGATCTAAATAAAATCACATCAAAAGTGCACAAAAAATGACTTAGAAGCTGCGACAGATAAGGAATAAAGATCCAAATGGAAATGGCAAAAGTTAGGGGGAAGAAAATGGCAAAGTAGCTCCGCCCTTTTCAGCTCTTCCTAACTAAAACCTTCCGACACTGAAACGGTTTGTCGATGCAAATTTCGAAACTCATTTCTCGTTTTTATCCTTCAACTAACAGCGACACAGCAGCTAGAGGCAGCAATTTAGAGGACTTTCTAGGGGAGAAGGGGGTAAGAAACTTCTTTACAGCGAACCTTTGAAAAGATCTCTTCAAATCCCGGATATTTGGCTTTACCATCGCAACATTTGACGGGCTCCATCGGTCTCCGGATACCTTTGGAAACCCATTCAGGCGTCGCCATTTTCTCTATCGGGATAGACCACTTTTTTAAAAGAAGAAAAATCTTATTTTCCTTTCAATGATTTCTTTTTCAAAGTATAGCTCCCAGCCTTTTTTTTAAAAAAAAATTTTCTACGCTTCTCATTACTTCGACCGTTCTAGTTCGATGCAAAGAACCACTCATCTTGGGGAAGCTGAATTAATTCGAACAAGATTAAAAACGTCCAAAAGGTCAGGAAGGATATCGGAAAATTTTCTTCTATTTTTTCAAGATATCTAAAAGCTATCTTAGGCACATCTTGGTAAGATCTGGAGGAGAGAAACTCAAAACCACGAAGTGTCAGTTATACATATACTGTTTAATTAATTTCTTTCTAGATATCTCTACCAACAAGTATATTCTTACAAATACATCGACAACAATATTAAGACAGATTACCTTAAGTACATACACTGTCTTTAAGAGACATTGATGTATCAAGCCACTCTTCCTTTGCCGCCCACATTTCCATCAAAATATAAAAACCTTAAAATAAGAGAAATCATGAAATGTGACTACCAACTTCCAAATTAATTTCTAAGACTATAGAACTGATCTACATTAACAGCGAGCGACTTAAACATCTTACTGAACATTAATTGTAGTGTTTACATTTCCCTTTTACCTTTCTTACTTGTAATTAATATGAGTAAGGTTATTTGTATTATATTTATATAAACAAGGTTATTTATATTATACTTATATAAACAAGGTTATTTATAATACATTTATATACACAAGGTTATCTATATTATGTCGTACAATAAGTTCTGGGACCAGCCCAGAGCGCACGAATTATGTATGCAGGCTTATGTGACAGTCGAATAAAATTAGGAATGGATCTAGTTATTTATGTTCTGTCGACTTAATCGAAAATTTTCGTCGATAAATCGATAGCCAAGTAAATGGGGTTGCACTCGTACCACCAACTTTTTAAAATTGCTTCAAACCGCGTTATTTACGTCGCTCTTTGAAAAAATGAACGGGTCAAAGAGTCACAAAGGGAGAATGCGAAGAAAAAAACAGAGGGAGAAAATAGAATTTTAGAAAAGTAGAAAAGGGGGTGAAGGACGGGTGATGAAGAAGACTGGAAGCCATATGAGTCGAGTCGATTTTCCACTGGCGAGTTTCAACTGCCAAACGGAGACTTCTCGATTGCGTCAAAGCAAATGAGACCCCCGAGAGAAACAAACCAGGACTTTGCTCCAGCTTAACCGGTTACAATATACAGCATGCGTCGTGATTGGGTGGAGACTTGAATCATACAGCCGCCGTACGGTACTAGCATGCATTGTACTCTATATAGCGTACCAATGTACCAGACGAACTGCCCTTTCTAGTGAAATAAATTAGCAATTGCGTCTATCTACTAGAAAAGATAATGAAAAGTGTCACAACAAATAAATAAATGTAATTAGAAGAAAATAATAATAAATACAATATAATAAAACTGAATGTATTGTAATACCTAGAATATAATAATAAATGAAGTAAATTTGAATGTAATAATTAGAATAGAATAAGATATTTAATAACATTGAATAATCTACTAAAAACGAAAGTATAATTACGTTACACAGCAAAAAAAAATTATGCAGTTCCATTCCATGCTGTCGACGTAATTGGGCCATTAACGTAAAAAAAAAATCAATCCGCTTCCTGTACTATTCTTGTGAAAAGCATTCCTTTTCAGTTTTCAGATGAGCACGCATTTCAGATTTGTTATAATTTTATTTCTTTTGCTACATAACTTCTTAAAAGTAACGTCTGAATGCTTAGCAACGTTTGATGGGCCCCGAAATAAGCGTTACCACGTACGACGGAACTATTCCCTAAGCATATAGCACAAAGGATTTATGGTCCACCCTAGCCTAGAGAAATGAGATTCGTTCGTCTCCTACGTTCTGCTGGAGCTAACTAGAACGAAAAGACAAGCCGTCTTAGCTTTCCACGTGCTGTTTTAATATAGCTCAAATTTACCACGTTATCTCTTAGAACGTATCATCCCGATTACTACTTGTCTAAAAGCAATGTCTTGAATTACTCTGTTTAATTGAGCTTATTCCTGGCATACTAAACAGCGCCAATTCAAAGAATCTTCCGTAGCCGCTTTATTGAGGCCACTGTTTTACCTTTCTCTTATTTTACACTGAATGGGAGAAGCGAGAAAATTGCGTTGAAAATTTCACCATAAATATTGTATATTTTTCGATAATTTTTAAACCGACATCTTAAAATTAATAATAGGTAGAATTTAACGTGGAGAAATTTTCGAAATTCGGAATTCCGGAAAAAGCGAACACATTCTTGAACGATTGTAAATGATCTTGGCCTTTTTCCAAAAATATCTCTTCGTAACACTCTTGTGATTATCAAATAAAACCTTACTGTCAAGATTAGTTAGCGAAACATTGAGTCATAGTGAAACATAGTGAAACATTGAGATAAATGAAAATGAAAATATGGAATTTCGGAAAAAGCAGGCAAATTCCTTGAGCAATTGTAAATTATCTTGACCTTTTTCCAAAAATATAACTTGGTAACATTCTTGTGATTATCAAATAAATCTTTACTGTCAAAATTACTTAGCGAAACATTGAGTCATAGGGAAACATTGGGATAAATGCAAAATCGTCGACGCAATTTTTCCATGTAATCCTCCATAAGAAAAGGACGGTATACAGTGGCTTTACAGTTTTTTTCCCAACGCAAATTTAAAGCATGAATGCTGACCTTTGAAGAAAACCTAGAGGAAATTGTTGTGTGAAAAATCTTCTCCCTTCCTATCAACAAGAAACCAAACGCGGGTATACAAATGCCCAGGACAAACGACTTACAATATTCCAAGTCCACTGACCAGTGGTACACGTCCAGATTTTTCGTACAATACAATGCAGAACCCGCATCTCGTAATCACAAATCCGTTGCCGCATCCATTTTCCTTATTGCTTTTCTCTGAATGCCTTTTCCCGTAAAAAAAAGCACCACGCCCTTTTTCAAAGACTTTGGTCAAGTTATTGTGTCCCCGCTAGTGAAGATAAGATAAGGAAGAACTGTAGCAAGTTCAGCTTGCCAGTACAGAGCAGCACGGAGAACAAAGAAAAGCGTCAAAAGGGTATGTGGAAAGAAAAGAAATGTAAGGGCGTGGAGAAATATCTCATGTCCCTCATCTCTTTTTATCTTACGTCTTCCCTTTGCTCTCCACAAAAGATTCCGCTAAGGGAAATCCTATGATCCCAAAAGGAAGAAGACGAAGGAGATCTGGACCCAATCTTCCCCCCCCCTCCCCCCCAACCCCTAACTATATGGGTCTTAAGATTCCTTTCCGGCTATCTTCTGCCTTGTGGACTAGCCATGCATGTATTACTCGCATGTAGCTGCGCTGCGGAGTGTATATGTCTGACATACCCACAGTGCCATTGAAGCAATCCAACAGAGAAGCTGAGAGGAGACTAACTTGCCATTAAGGCGAATCAAAAGGGGAGAAAAACAAGAATAACAACAACAGATGTCTTCTGCGTGAGTGACTCGAAAGAGCGGAGGAGAAAGCCTTTAAGTATACGGAAATCCCGGCCAAGAATTTATTTCTGTCTTTCTGGAGCTGAGCAAAAAGAAAATACTTCTAATCGGTTTGATATGTACTGTATATGTACGAAAAACTAGCGACTAAATATCCTTTGCACTGTAAAAACGGATGCCAAGATTCGGTGAATTATGGTTCGGAGTGTTTGAAATTAGTAGTCGCTACTGAAAATTGGGGCCTGATTTCTAAGTATGGGTTCACCTAAGAGATGGTAATAATTGCCTAGTTTTGGTAATATTTAACTACTTATGGTATTATTCATCGAAATATGCGTAATGTATTCTTAAATCTGGTATATTTCTCAAATATCGATAGCCTGTTTCCAAACTTCGCGATTTTCCGGGATCCAATTTCCCTTACATAGGAGATGAGCATAAGCTTGCATTCTTCTAGTAATTAAGAGAGCTAAGGAGAAACTCAACTCCAGAATGGCTTTAGCTTTGGAAACCTTCAGAGCTATTCGTGGTATTGCACTCTACATGACTTTATGGAGAGCCAAATCTAACTAAATATTTTGTGTCCATTGGCTGTGTGCATTGTTTCGTTGACATTCTTGATTCCAGTAATGTGAAATTGTCATGGTTAAAGTTGTATTGTTGGAGAAAATATTGCGTGGGTGTTGTATTGTTCAATATTGTATTGGTAACTTTGTTGAAGTTATGTGTTGAATGTTGAATTATATACGTTGGGGAGAGATTGTTTGTCAAATTTTGTACTATGTTTACGGATGTTTGCGTGCAAATTGTTGGTATTGTGACGCACCAACTTATGGTGTTACATCTACCATATTTAGGATAAAGCTGCCATTATTGACTTTTGGTAGGAAAAAAAGCCCAATCTGGGTTCCTTGCTTTCAATTGCTATTTTCCACCATTAGTTGGTAGATCTCTTTCCCAGTCTGGTTATATACGATACAGAATTTCTCTATTTTCTATTCTACTAAAAAAGGTCTTACTCTCGCAGAATTAATTAAAAAAATAATGCGTAGAAAGAGCAGTCTAGGACATTCCAGAAATTCGTTGATAACAATTTAGAGTACAGCTCCGGTATTGTATAAATGTGGGTAGATATTGAGGTACTGTACATTCGAAAATCTTCGATTTACCGTACAACGAACAATCGCAGGTATCTGTAGATCGTTTCACGCTCCTTTTTATTGTTGTCAAGTGAAAGGAATATAAAAGGGGGTTTTCTAGAAGAGCACAGTATAGTAAGAGGATAGAGCAGCGATCTGCAGAGATTACGCTTAAAAGTCGTCCGATAGTTAGTGCTTGCGGAGTATAACCTGCCATAGCATGCGGGGAACTTTGGACTTGATTGGATTGGCAGTAAATGGCTTTCCTTTTCCTAAACCTCCCTCTCTGCTCTTTTCACTCTGTGAGTAAAGACGTAAGTACAGTAGGGATGCAGTAAGTGCGCATACTTATCGGAGACCATAGTACCAGCCATCACGCAAAAGCTGGCCCATCATAAACTCTAGGAATGCTACGACTGGGAAGAGGGCCACTTAACTTCGCCTTAATATGGAAACAATGTATCGCAGTTATTGTATACAGTGAGAGTACACTTCCTGAAGAGAAAATAGCTCACATTTTGAAGACGAGCTTTCCGTTGAACCAAGTGGACAGTAATACGAGCAAACTCACTCTCAACTTCCCTAAAAGGACCAGTGGGAGGTTCAAGGAATTTATCTCTCGAGGTCTTTTCTAGCAGATCTTATTGCAACCGAGTTGGAAAAGAAGGAGGATCACAAAGGATGTTAATAGTCTTGGATAACGAGGACACACATTAAGGATGCAATTGAGTTTCGTATTTCTCCGTCGTACGCCTACTGTAATTCGAGATACAATAAAGACTGCCATTTACGCGAATTTGATACAAAAAGTTCCCGAAAATGCATTTGCTAAGTTCTCTATGATGAAAACTCTCACTTTAATCGACATTATCTGGTAAATGCTTGTAGATAATTTCCTCCAATTTCGCAAGAGTTGTAAAACAATAAATTGTAAAAATTTTAAATATAAAATAAATTGTAAAAATTGTAAATGTATAATAAATCGTGAAAATTGTAAATGTAATTTTTTTTTAAGAAATACGTCGTTCCACTTCTTCAATGCATTGCTTCCCGTAAGCGCATTATAGATTCTATTCATGAAAGCCAAATGAATTCAACAGAAAACAAACGAGCTAAAACTCAACTAAATAATTCATTTACCTGCAATCTGGAACCAAACCTCCCAACTTTTGAATTCGGAAGATTTTCAATCCTAGCTTTAAGCAAGTAAAAAAATAATTTCTTGAAAACAAGTCACCCATTAAGTTTCCTTGGCAACCGTAAAACAGAACAGTTTTATAGTCGAAACGACAAAGAAATCGGAGCTGACAGGTCAATAGAAACCAACTTTCTCACTCAACCCATAGGGAATGACTTGCCTCAGTTTTTTCTCTTTTTCTTATTTACTTTATTCAATCCCGTTTCACTTTATTCGCAGAGTTCACTTTACCCACTTTATTCAATAGAGAAAAACCGACCTTTTCCTCAGGGGAAAACCGACCCCCCCCCCCCCACAAACCTCCCAGCATCTTCATATCTCCCAAGGTCAAACAAAACCCAGAAAGATTAAATTCAAGATTAAAAATGAACGGAATGCCAAATGGCCAAAATTAATAGTCTCCGAGCTCCTGACCACCTTAACCCTCCTTCTTCCGCTACATCAGCCACATGAGATCTCTACCGACATCGCCAGTACTGCCAACCTCATCTTTTCCATAACGCTTTGCTAGTTCCGAAAACATTTCTCTGCCCAATTAGCTTTATAACTCCCTCCTTCGGAAGGCACCCTCGGAAAAAAATTCCGAGGGGTGAACCCCAAATGACAAGACCTTTCTGGTACTTCTCTTCCGCTACTCAAGCAAAAAGTCGTTCTAATTCGCTAACCCTAGACTTGACGCTTTTGTGCAGCAACAATTTTTAAGACGAGGATGACGAGACTTTTCCGAGCCGCTATAAGTGAAAAGGGCCACAACGCAAAAGTGCATTATCGTAGTGAGCGGGAGGCGGAGCCTTTCTTATGCATCCCTTTTCCTTCCTTTAACGATATTAGCTAGTACTTCGCTCATTTCTCACTCATTCGCCCTTACACACTCTCTCTACCCCGCCCCAAAACAGTAAAAACGAAAGGAAAGAAGTCATAATCAAGATAATGCAAATCTCCCGCCATTTTCTTCAAGGCGCAAGAAAAGTGTAATCCTCTAATTTCTCCCTTTTCCTTTTCCTCGTTTCGCAAGTATTATACAAGCAAGAGACAACATATCAAAATCATCGCTATAAATTGACATCTACTACATTTATATTTATATCCTGCCGTCTACTTTCGTACTTCCTTTTTAAACAAATAATAATTACGAGATCGTATTTCTTTCCTTTGTACCTTTCTAATTTAATTTAAAAGTTTTAAGACGAACCACGTCAATTGATCGATGTGTTATCGTCTACGGCGTTCTTTCGATACACACATTTGTTCGGTAAAAAGAGATTCTTTGTACCTTTCTTACCAGCTGGTAATTCCAACTTTCTGTACAATACCAAAGGAACCATCTAAATGAAACAAGTTAGCGCCAAAATAGGTTTCCGTGCGACACCACAATTGCAGAAATGCAGTACGCCCCAGGCATTGGCTAAAGGGGCGTGGCCTGCATGACTTCAGCAATAGTACACTGGATCTCGAGTGACTGAATACTGACAGCGAGTTTTCTCGAAACGCTCCAAAACAGACACAAGTAAAGTGAACCACGAAACACTAATGTACTTTCAAACTTCGAAAAAGTAATCAGTTTGTATTGAAGGCTTCCTTCTGTTCACGAAAATAATTCACGAACAGTATTTTTGCAACAAAGTACTGAACTGTGTGAATATTGCTGCAAACTTCTTCCTTGCCATGTGAGCTGAATGAATTCCAGTAAATTTAGATGGACTCAGTACCGATTATCGTCAAAACTAGCGGAACAGAACATCTAAAGATCGTCAGAACTCCTTCTGCCCTTGGCGTAGAAATAATGTGTCAGTTATTTTTCCCGCATATTAACTAGTGCTAGAAACTGGACGTTTCCTTTGAATCATAAAACGTACAAGCACGTGCCGCACGGAGGTATAGTTCTGTGCAGTTTAAATGTAAAAGGGGGTGAGTAAAAAGCAGATCGCATTTGCATGTTTCCTAGCAACGTTTTGCTCCATAAATGGGACAGAAGTTTGCCCAAAAGGAAAAGCAAAGCAAACGGTTTAGTAAAAGCGACACAAATACGTATACAAAATGTCTCAATTCTGTTTGTACCGAAAATTTATTCACGAACCACGAGCACCGGAAAATAACCTCTTAAGGTTAAGTAGCAAGACATAAGGTTAAATCTTTAACAAATAACGAAATTCATAGAACTGCAGGAAGAAATGTATATTTAGACTTAAGATTAAGCCTTTAACAAAATAAAAAAAGCATAAAAATGCATGAAAAATACATACATAATACACTTATTAAATATAATAATTATTGCATACACATTGTAAAATAATAATGTACTCTTTTGCGTCATTGTAAATTTAAATAATTGTATTTATTTATTCAAGGAAGGTATATTAAATAATTCGAGAAATAAAGGACAGAAACAAGCATTTGGATAGTAAGTCTTTATCTCTTTTTTTTCTTGGCAGGGATTTTGTTTACGAGGCGTCCAAATCGCGAAATAGAAAGAATGGAGAAAGTAGCTGAGAAGAAAGTGCGAGATCTTGATTAAGATGCTAGAGCACGTACAATACTGTTACTGGTACCTTCTTGTAGGCCCCAGCTTCTCGTTTACTCCCAGAACATACCACCCTCTTCACCCTCTTGTTCACCCTATTCCCCTGGTGACCTTTTAAAAGCAAGAACAATTTCGTTCTGGTTTTGGTGGTGGGTGTGATGTGGCTAGATTTCGTTTTCGCCCTAAAAATGGCTTATATTTACAAAGTGTGGCGTGAGTAGCAGAGATTACGCTGTCTGCAGAGAGCAAAATGCGGATCAATCATGAACGAAAATCGATACACTGTCGTTCTACCGAAATGTTCGCGAAAGGAGGTGTATTTTTCTCTCACATTATATAAATACAAGTATCATAAGGATTAAAGTTGTAAGATTAATAACTCTTGCTCTGCCAATATTGTTTCTAAGTACTTGTGTAGGTAATATAGACTACAATCAATACATCGCTCTCACTGGCAGACGTTAGGAATCTTATTGGCGAAAAATATACCAGTTTAACGTACACATGGCGGTAAAATGACTCATTAATAAAAAAGACATGAACGTCGTCCATCCAACGTATTATTATCTAGGACTCTCTTTAGGATTTGTGAACCTTGCTTTGGTGAAATTGTTATTTTCCATCTTTACCTTTTCTATACCAATTCAACAATGTTATTTCTTTGTCCAGGTATTCACCATAGTATACTTTGGTGAAATATTCTCTTACTGAAATACTTTATGTTGAAATATTATATTGTTATATTACAATTCATCTAAAACAATGATTTATTACAATTTATTTAAAACAGATCGATTTTCAACTAACGGAGACCAGAAGAGCAAACAAATTTAAACCAGTTGAACTGAAGCTCATCAAATTCGCATTAAATATTATATTGTTGAAATACTTCGAGATATAACATGTACGGCATATTCTCCATAGAGCATGTTGTTTAAGGATAAATGACTCCTAATGTAGAGAAAGTTTATCTCCCTTTTACCCCTTTGCGCAGCCAATTGCTTCTTTTGCCACAACGACACGCAATTATGTGCAATACTCGTCATCTTTCTTTGTGCCACCCTTCTTTCTGTTCGCAAGCCACCGCCAGGGGGAATTCAAAGTACTTCCAAACTGTCAGTTCTAACATCTGTGTTACGCAGCCGGATACATTTGGAAAGTTTTGTTTGTTCCTTCCGGGAGGAGGGGTACAGCAGTAAATTTCAAAAGGACAATAGCGAACGATTTTTCCTGATTTTCTACTTCGTTTATTTTACAAGATATACAAAAGTGCTAGCTCAACCTTTGATCACTACACAAAATAGGCTTTCGGCTATCTGAATCAGACAAGGAGGGGACAAGGCCTTTTGATTATTTTTATCGTGCGATGTGGGTTCGCATAACGAAAGCTTTTCTTCCCCTTCTTCAACCCCCCCCCCCTGAAAAGCTCTCGAAAGTTAACTGGTTTGCCACCCTGCTCGGGTATACAACACCCTGTGGCCCGCGTTGGCCCTCACGAGCCCAACGAACGAACTGAGTTGACTGAGTCATCGGGCTCGGAAATTTGACGCAGAATAATGACAGACTCGTGCAAGCTCATGATCTTTAGCTGGGGGGATTTTTGGGCTGAATGTTATGCGATTTCGTCGAGTGAGTCGAGGAGTTAGGGTGGGAGGATTTAAGTTAGGGATCTGGCAATAGTGTTGGAGCTGGTATGAGGCAAGGGAAATTTTCCCAAGGCGCAAAGTTTTATAGGACGGTCGTTTTGCCTCGGATCATGCTGCAAGTTCTCAAAGAGCGTCGCATCACACTGAATCATTAAACTTTGTTTGGTTAGCTATTCTTCTTCGTAAAGGGTGAAGGACCAAATGGGAAAGATGAACAAAGAGGAGCGGAACGAGAAGTTCGACTCATTTTACTCGTTTCTTATGAATACATTGTACTATCTTGAAAGAAATCACTGGTAGATTGCTCGGAAGGACGCTTTCTTTCTCGCGAAAGTACGCAACAGTAAGTCTGCAATACAGTCAACAGAATTTCGACTGGATCAGCTTTTGGTTATGTGTTCCTAGCTATCAGGAAACTTAAATAATCGGAAAGCATTATCCAAAGGAAAAAAAAATGTCTCACAACTTCTTTGGCTATCCTGCAATCGAAGCACCTAAGCGTGTTTTAGAGGAAGGACATGTTAAACGGCGTCGGCGATTCGGGCAAAAAATTTCATACAAATTTCATACAACAGTAAAGTTTGCATTGCAATATCTAATGCACATCGTCGAGTTTTTCTGCAAAAAGTTTTCAGTCAATTTTTAAAACGTGAATCGAATTTCAACTATTAAAACAAACATTTTTAAGCTACGACATCAAGATACACTAAAGCATTGTTTACCTCATTTATAAGCGAAAACGGAATTCAAATCGGCCAGTTAGTTTCTCTTCATCACCTAAAGAGTTCTCCTAAATTTCCTAGGTGATAATTCCGACAATAATTTCTCAATTTTCACTACGTTTTCGTTAAAAGAAAGCTTTCAAATGGCTCTAGTGAACCTTGCAGTATAAAGTTGGAAATCTCTTTTCTTGACAAAAGTTGAAATTTGGTTCGCTTTTTTTAAATTTACAAAGAAAATTTGAAAGAAAATCACCACGACGTGTACTAGGTATTACAATCCAAACCTTTACTGTCGAGATTCTTTAAGGAAATACTGAGTACTTTTGGCGAAATCGCTGACGCCGTTTAGCATGTGATTTCCCTATACCACGGTTAGGTGCCCTATAATTTCGGTTACTCTGGAATCGAAGCTTAAAGCGCTCAAGTAAGTAACATTTCCAGTCAGCGCTAGGAACATGTTCTACAAATTGTCGTGTAAATCTTAACATATATAAATAAGTTTCGGATATTTTACCTGCAGAAAGCATATCATACTTAAACACTTTGATTTTATTAAACACTTGAGATAGATTTCAATTTATAATGTACGCATTTAAAATATCTTAAACCATTTCCAAAATGTAACGTAATACTTCCTCGAACGTTTTTCGAGCCTTGAGCAGGGTAAATAAATACAGTAACTTTTTAAATACATTATCTCGCTTATTTTCATAACAAAAAAACCCGGTGCGGTTTTATAAGGGGAGTTGGGTATATTTGTTAAAAAGATTTACGAAAGTGAGCAGGGCACGGTTTATTGTGTTTCCTGGGCAATACTGGTGAAGTGTAAACGAAGTGGAGCTTCTGAATTGAAATATCGAGAGGAAGAAACAGGAGGGTTGGCTCAAGAAAAATAGAAGGAAAAAATTCAGGCAGCCCTTAAACAGGCGAAAGGTGCGAAGGTTGTAGTCGAGAACTTTTGGATGGTAAACAGATCGATTGTCAACTAACGGAGACCAGGAGAGCAAACAAATTAAAACCACTTGAACTGAAGCTCATCAAATTCGCTCAACTCGGTTTACTCACAGCCCTGACAAAAAAAAGAACAAAGTAGGAAAAAAAGACCAAAATGGGGGCACGCCAATATAACGCCTTTTTCCTCTTTCACATGATGAGCTGCTCTTCATATCGTCAGAAGGATGTTGTCAGTAAAGAATAATACAACATTATCGTGGGCGAACAGTCCCTCTTCTTTCTTTTTCGTTAAGAAGATAAAAGTAGAAATAGGGCATAGAATAATGCTTCTAAAAGGACTAACGGTCATTGCTTGGGCGCAAAGCGAACAACTTATAACTCCCTTATGACAACTCGACCTCTATTGAGCGTTTCTTTCCTCTATCTCCCCTTTCTTGAAGAAAAATTGTTTTTCGGCTTCCATAATTCACGAAGCTGCGGAGCGGGTTGAGCTTAATTGCTATCTAAAAGCGAAACTCATTTGCTACGCTTCAATTTACACCCTTTCATAATTAGGCTTGCCTTGGTAACGCTCGGTCAGTATAACAACATACAAAAATGTTACAGAAGTTGAGAAAAATGCAGATGGAATGGCTTCCCATATCTGAAAGCGATACTGGCGAGAATAAACATCACGTTTTCGAAATAAATTTATATGCAACATCAATGTTTAACAATTACAGTTGTATCGTCAGAGAGATGTTGTCAGTAAAGAATAATACATTACCGTGGGGATCAGTCCCTTTCTTTCCATGTGTAAAATAACATCTCAATTAATCCCAATGTCAATATTTAACAGTGAGATTAATTCCACAGTAAGCTTTAAACGAAATAAATGCGTTGCATACTACCTTGGCAAAGAAATAAAAAAGTAACCTTTCAATTAAGAGGAACATTTAAATTTCACAGTAAGATTTATATTTAACAGGAACATTTAAATTAACAGCAATATTTAGCAAAACCGCTATTTATGGAACTGGTCCGAGTGATTAAAACGAATTTTCAAGTTTTGAGCGTACCTTGTACTATGAGGCGGATGACAGCTTCGGGTCGGGGTCGATTGTTGACTAAACAAAGGTAATGTCCAGAATCAGTGGATTTCACAGGTCGGAACTCGAGATGATAACTTTCGCCTAAGGCGATGCGTTCCTGATTGTGCCAGACGGTCGTCGCTTCACTGGCGAAGTCGATGAGTTTGAATTCCGTTTGGTGCTGCTGGGGCTGATGGTGACTGTGATGCGAGGAGGACAACGAAGAAGATGAAGATGAAGAAGAGGCAGCTCCGGATGCCGAGCTTATGATTGGGTTGTTAATTAAATTGGAGAGTTCACAACCACGACACCGCCATTCCAATACTAGCACCAAGGAATGTTCACTTACACCCGGACAAGTTAGATTGACATGGGCTCCCGCTTGCGTTTGTACCATTTGTACCGGCAGCGACGACACGTCTGAAATTCACGAAGTAAACCAAATGAAAATTTCATCACAGAAAGCAATTTTCTCTACACATTTTCCACTAATTTCTTATCATTCACTTCTAAGAATCTCCAGTAGTTGAAGATGATCAAATTAGTTTGAATTGGTTTAAATCAGTTTGAACTGTCTATACTTCTGCTAGTTTTTAATACGAAGTACCTTTTTAATGCTTCAAACATCTGATTTTCAATTCTGCTTGTCTCTGACTATTGAATTATTATTATTGAAAATTATTTTAAAAAATTATAAAAAAATATTGTGGGTATGAATTCCATTGGAAAGCTAGGTATTACTGAATAAAAATATAAACATAACCCTGTTGTGTTTATCTAAATAAGCCTTTTTATTTATTTATTTATACTATCTAACCTTCATTTCCTGTCCCTCGGAAGAAAGATTATCGTAATAAAGGTTTCTCTTGGCAGGTCACGTGCCCCTGATATTCTAACAGAGATCTCAATAACAGTCTGTCACGTCGATGCTCCTTTCCGAAATTAAATTTAATTGACACGGCTTTTATTTTTCCAAGCGCTCAGAAAAGAATCGTTTAGTTCCAGAAAATCCAATTATTCAAATTTTCTTTGCGTCGTTTCCCTCTCTCCTTCCCTTCTTGCAGCCCACTACGAGTATTCCTACAGTCATTGATGATTACCCGTGCCCCAGAAGACAGGCAACTAAAAAAGGGGAAAAGCTACAATTTATCTACCAAATTAGCTAATTTGCAATTCTAAAAAACCGCTAGTATGGGGGGCCAAATAGTCTCTCTCCCTGTTCCGTTCAAAGTCCATCAAGACAGAAAAGACATAAAGCTTTTTTGCTACGACTGTTCTCGAAACAATGATGTATTGGAAGGCTGTAATGTTTTATTTCTTTTTCCTCTTTCATTTTTCTTAGCTAACGAAACCGAAAATTTTTCCCGTATAACAATAATTCGTTATCCTTTGCTCCCAATGCCATAAGGGGTTGGGGTAAAAGTTCTTTTCTTCTTGTTTTAACATCTCGAACCCCCATATCAGCAACAAACCATTTGCTTTGATCACTCCAAAAGGTTGTACCTTCATTAGTCTGAGACCCCTGAAATCTCCCGTAGCGGATCTTAATTGACTCAAATGCTTTACCTTCTATCTTCTGGCTTTTTTATCTCTTTTTCTTTTACGTTTCTTCAAAGGCAAAAGGATGGAAACATGAAATGGATCTCATTCAATCCAACTGCCGAAGCAAACCATTTTCCATTATTTTTTCTCTTGCTCCTGTATTTATGCGTTAAAAAGGTCTTATTCCATTGCAGCCAATCCCATAAATCTCTTTTCTGGTTTAACGTCAAAGGTTTGCTCATCTGCGCTCACGAAACAGAACAAAATAGGGAGGGCTTGAGGAAAACGAAAGGTTTTAATGGGAGAACAGACGGCGAGTGCTTCATTAAGGTCAATAATTAAGAATTTTTCAAGCTTAGTCGTTATAAAGGTCAAAGTATAATTGAATTATAAGATAGTAAACTTCACTTAGAGGAACATTAAGTTCCTACTACAGTAATACTCGAGGAACCATTCTAAATTCAACACATCCAACTTTTGATCATTCAAACAGGAAGTACATGAAACAGTCTATTCAATACGTAAGACTCATTAGCCAAAGCTTTAAAGATACATAAGAAAAAAATATAAAAAGGGCTCAGAGCAGGTTTCCACTTAAGGCGGACAGTTTTAGCTCCACAAGAAAGTCACAAGAACAAAAGGGCGGCAAAAAGCCTTTAAGCACTTCAGTTCGACTGACTTTTCTCAAAGCTTAACCTCGACCATAAATTTCTCTTGACAAGTTTGTCTACACCGAACTACAAGATGAATGAATCAACTCGTTCACGGAGTTGAGAACTTCTCTTCAACCTACATTAACCTTTTTGGGGGCCTTTTTTTCGACCCTAAAAACATTCATCACCTCGGATGGAAGGATGGAAAACAATCATTAGGAAACGATAGCGAAAAACCATTTCGTGAATTTTCGCGATTTATTTGCACCTTCCTGCAACGGACGTAAAGCGCTGCCATTCAATTTAACGCAAGAAAAAGCCAAATAAGATAAAAATAGGTGGAGGGTAACGATGTAATGAACGATTCAAGCGAATTATTGTCAGAGACAGATAATCTTTCATTCTCAAACGTCCTACAATGCCAATAGTTCCATATTTTTTGTTCTTGTTGGCCTGAAGTATTTGCTCTTTAATGATCAGGTCCAGTGAAATAAATTTTCCTCAAAGATTGTGAATTAATTAAAGTATACCATTTATTTATTAATCGTTATGTTACGTCATGAAAAAGGGGGAAAATTCCCGTTCTTTTTTGTCACTCGGTTTCTAGAAACGGCCGCGGTGCACTTACTGCCTTCCCTTTGTTACAATTCGTTCGGAGCTAATGAGCTTCTAATAAACAACCACCTAGCCAGAAGCTTAATAGCAGGCAGCGTAATTAAATATGTCGTAGAGTACAGTAACGGTATGTATTGTGCTATACATAGCTAAACAGTAACCCAGTAGCTCATTATCCTCCGATGTTTTCCGGACATTAAAAAAACGCCCCTTCAGCAAGCTGCTAGTACTGTTATGTACATGTACCTTTGCAAGTGTCCCATTAGAATTGGAACTCATCAAGCTACGGTCGTATCCTTCACGCATATTGTTGCTGAAATTCGTATGCTACCTTCTACCAGTGCCAAAGAATGTATTAAAAGAAATTAAGGTAAAAAATAAAATAAAAAGGACACAGGTACTCGTATTTGCTTAATACACAATAGATGGCCTATACTGCGCTTATGGAATGTTACACTTTTATAACTTGTCCAACACCACAGAAAGGACAAGATACTGCTCAGGGGAAGTACCGACCACAAGCAACGAATTGCTTATTGGAACCGTATTTTATTACTGAGCTTGTGACCGTCATTTTGTTGTTCTAGCAAAAAAATTACGTTAGAAATGTAAGAATGGAAAAGGTTAAGGAAAATAAACTGGATTCAATTTAATTTTTTTGTGTGAAACGACTTGGGTCTATGAAATACATATTTGAACTCGCAATGCATACCATAGTAAGTATTGCAACAAACTTGCTGCGCAACGAACGTCTTCTTGCATGTCTGAAACAGTTTCTCTTGTGTTTAAGTGAACAAGACTGGGGTTGTTGTTGTTTTTTATTATTTTTTGCTCTGGCAAACTGCGTTTAGACTCATTGCAGTATAAACGAATATAAAGAGTACAGAAGTTTTTCATAAAAGGTATATACGTGTACTCTCCTACTATTATAACAGTAGTAATACTACGGTATTTGTAATAATTTACGGAGTTATCTAGTAGTCATTTGACTTTATTTTTTAATTTCGTAAGTAAATGACTGCTAAATTCTTAAAATGCTCCAAAGGCGTACATATAGTGTCCTTGGCTTCTTGTTGATTTGTTAAAACAAGCTTTCTAAGATATTGACCAAATTTTCCCTTCGAGATCTCTGAAACCTATTTCCAAGAAAGATATATGTTAAAATGGCGGTCAATCCAATATTATGACACCAAAGGAGAATATAAACTTCGAATGCCTGGCGCCAGCTTTTTATGTTAAACTCGTAAAAGACGAAAACAGCATTCGGCTTTCCCTCATACGACTAACATTTCAAGTCATATCACTATAATAATAATGCATATACCCTTGAAGCCGCCGAAGAAAGGACACCAGAGCTATTGACAAAAATGAAGTTTGTATGCGGTGACTGGTACGGCCAAAAATGGAAGCAACAATGCAAAATCCAAGGCCTCTTTGCCTTCAATCCACTCTCTGATCCATTGGCTAAATCAAAGAGACTGGACACATTTTGCTTTACAACCCATTTGTATTAATTTTATAGTGTCAAAGACGCTATTACCCAAGCACGTAATAGCTGGTTCAAAGGAACCAAGATACACACACTCAACGTGAGCCAAGCCAGGAACCAGCGATATCGCGAAGCTTTCGTTTGGCTAATAATGTCAATCTGTTCGCTCGAATAGACTCTTGCGTATGTCACTCTTGCGGTTGAATTAATTCAAACAACTGGACTTCTGCTTCACTTGGAAAATTAAGGCTACGATGCAACTCAGCGTGGTATGGAGAAATCACATGCCAAACGGTGTCAGCGATTTCGCCAAAACTACTCAGTATTTCGTTAAACAATCTCGACAGTAAAGTTTTGGATTATAATGTTTAGTGCAAATCGTCAAGGTTTTCTTGAAAAAGTTCTTGGTAAATTTATAAGAAGCGAGTCAAATTTCAGTTTTTTCGGAAGACAAGCAATTTCAGATATTCCATCGCAAGATGCAGTAGAGCCACTGAAAAGTATTCCATTGCCGAAAACGGAATTTAAATCCAGCATTAAGTTGTTGTTTGTTGTACATTGTTTAAAGACGGACTATGTCGACAAACCGACACATTATCGTCTTCTGCTTTCTCTACCGACTTTTTAGTTTTGGAGTTGTCATCTAGGATTTTTTTTATGGTCTAGGTGATAAATTGGAAGCTTGCCGACGGATTTGAATTCAATTTTTGCCATAAATTAATTAAACGGTGCTTTAGTGTATCTGGAGGCCGGATATTAAAAAAAAGTTGAAATTTGATTCGCTTTCCACAAATTTACGCAGAACTCTTAAAAAAAATCTTGACGATATGCAATAGATATTACTACCCAAAACTTAACTGTCGAGTCTGTTTAACTAAATACTAAGCAGTTACAGCAAAACCGTAGCCTTAAAACAACATATTTTAACCTTTTCCAGTCCATGGTTTCGTTGAAACGCGGACCCTTTTCCACGGATATTAGAGTCGGTGCTTTCACAAAATCAACGTAGTAGTGCAAAACGTCAATTGCTCCCAGCAAGGCGGCGTTCAGAGACTTTGTGAAAGCTATTCATAAAATCTACGCGAACGGGAAGCCCGGATTTGGAATTAGTAGTAGTAAAATGCGGTTTAAAGACGAACTTCGTCACAAAAGTGATACATTATCGTCTTCGGCTTTCTTTTGATTTATTTACAAATAAATTAAAAGGAGTAGAAAGGTAGTCTTGGATTTGGAACTCTTGCGATAAATATACTAGCTTTGAGCAGTTCTTTTCTGAAGAGTTACCAGCTTGTAGTCGTAAAAACGCAGGGAAGGAAAGTAAAATAAAGAGGACGTTGGCATAGCGGTCTGCTCCTCCCACCTGCTGGGAGGGGGAAAACGCCTGTATAGGCTTCTAACATTTAAATAAATAAAACAAGCCTCTGTCAAGCTCCATCTTGAACAGCGAATTGCTGAATAGCAGTTACTTCAATTATAACGCGGAAAAGGAGGAGCTCACTACTCCTTAATATTTTATTTATATATTTTAATATCTCCACAGAAGAATTTAAAGAAGGAAGCACCAAATTCCAGGAATAATAGAATAAGAAAATAAAACTATGTCTTACAAAATTGTTCGCGTGGTAGCCTTTTTTTCGTAAATTAAGACAATCTCGTAACATAGAAAATATTGATTTTCCTATTTAGTTTCGAACGGTTGGCAATAAATACTAAAAAGTATTCCTTTAGCTTCATTATTTTCTTCATTTATTAGCTTCAATTTTACATGGCTTTTATTCGAATTCACAGTATAATATAATGGTTTCTTTATAATTTATATTAGTACAATAGTATATTTTTTTAGAAAACAATACAGTTTTCTTTTTCCACACAGAAATTGAGAACTCATGTTGATCATTTTAGTTATTTTAATTTCACACAGAGATGCGAGAAATCCTTCACTTTTCAAGTTAATCATTTCCGTTGGAAATCTTCTGTATATTCTATAATGTTCCTTATATTCTCAAGACGCTTGGCCATCGCCATTTTAAAAGGAGGGCGTTTAGAGGCCATGAACTAGAACTTGGAAATTCCGGTCCAATTGTTCCTGAATTGAACAGAAAAATAAATATCCACAAGTACGGCAAGCAAGAAGCATTGACTCGTGGAAATCCATTCAACTCGTTAAGTCAACGAAGCATGCGCGCGTACTTGTTCCCTTTCTTTCTTATTTCCTTTCCTAGCTAGCTTTTATACCTTTGATCCAAACTTGCGAATAACGATTTGCTTCCTGATCTACATTTATCCTTTCAGCCAAAGGGGAAAAAGAATCGAAGATAGCAAAAAAAAGTCATGATGAAGAAACTTGGACATCTCTTGGGCTCCATCTAGAATCAATGATCGTCACGAATGCATAAAATTGCTTGCCATGCGCTAGCTTTACTAACAATATGCTTTCTCAATTACCATCAACCCTAAAAGAAAATCGTAAACGCAAAAAAAATACAAACCAAAATAGAAAAGGCAAAGAGTCTTTAAGGCGGTAAAAGTCCTCAGTTTCCTCCTAAAGACCTTCCACCAGAAAGCTCACGGACTTCTTTACACTCCTTTTAGAACAACTTGTCTTTGTACCATTGATCTCGATATCCTAAGAAGCCAGAAACAAAAAAATTCAACGACTTCCTTAAAAATGTGTCAGCAATTCTCCAACAAAAATCTTCAACATGTCGCACGTGGAACTCAATGAATTTCTTCTACTTCTTTTCTTCACTTTCGGTTTCTCAACGTTCAAATTTTCTTTGCACGCCAAGGCCGAAATATCAGACACATTTAATGCTCAAAGTGGCTCCACTCAAATTTTCCCTTTTGAACAACAGAATGCAAAAAAATCGAAAAAAAGGAATCCATTATAACCTTTCAAGTTCACAACTCCGGAAAGCAGGATGAATAAAAATGGAAAGAAGGAAAAAAATCTCGCATAAGTCAAAAGCTGGGGAGCGACTATTTATCAGCTGCCAATCTCTACTAGCACCTGCAAGCTCCCTTCTTTCTCTTTTTTTTTTCTTTCTCAGGCCAAATTTCTCGGCGGAGGGCTGTGCGTGTGCTAGCGTGGTCCAATCGTCCCATTCCATCAACACCTTGTTCCAATAACCGGTTGCCTTTTTAGGCAAAAACAGAGCAGCCCCTCCAAAAAAATGATTCTATTGTCTTGGCTATTTTGGCGAAGACCGCTCAGCTCACGACACCAGCGTTTGATTCGGCTTCTGCACGACTTTGAAAGATTTTTCGAAACGATAATTTTTTTTCGCTTACTTTATTGAAGAAAAATATTTTTAATAAATAACACACAGAACGATAAAGATGGATTCGTTGTGTTCACATTTTCTCCACATAGTGCGAAAGTGTTGCTTCAAAAATTTCGCGCAACCGTGCGTACATTCGTGGTAAAAAAATAGGACAATCCTTCTCAGATAACACCGAGATTTCTAAAATATTTTTCACTTTTTGCTGTGTAAGACCTAAACTGAAATATTCAATGATGCAAAACGGGAGCAATGAGACGTTTCACCCTGTTGTAAAGATTGATCTGAAGAAACGTAAAATGGAAATCAGGAAGTGGGCCATTCACGCCTCCTTGTCAATAAAAAACTGCCGTTTGACTAATCGGAAAGTAAAACTTAAAAAGAAAAAATATTTCAGCGCTTATTAAGAAGAAAGAAGGAGTAGAATGTCTTAAGTAGTCTAAATAATTTTTTAAAACAAATTAGTAGGCAGTCTTGATTAACGTTTAAGATTTAGCCAAGTTAAATTCTGGGCGTTTTTGAGAGTCGACAAATTATTAGAAAAAGGCAGGCCCACAAGTTAGCTACTTTGGGTTTCTGCTCCTCGTAATGAAGTTATTCACTTCCATGAGCTGAACTGATAATTCTGGGAAAATTTTGTTGGAGATTTTTTCGGTAACAGTACCTTGGAATGCACTTTGAATTCATTACAGGATGTTTTAGTCGCTGACTTTCTAAACGTTAACTCCCATTTCTGCTAAATTCTTAAAGTAGTTGCCCTAGCAACTGTTCCTTCCTTGAATACGTGTCCTTAGAAAAGATTCTGTCTTTAATTAGCGCCTTCTTCGCTTTCCTTTGTCCAAGTAGATAAACTTCGTTGTAGATACGAACCTTTCGCCCTTTTCTTCTTGACAATATGCACAGTGTTTACTAAGTTTTGTCTTGCCCGTTACTGCGACAAAATCGAACATAACGAAGGACTTAAACTTGAATTCTTGTTAAGCCATCACATTTCTGTACATTTTCATATTCTTTTTACTTTCTAAATATAATATTTTAAATTGTAGCCTATACCTTAAACGATTTTATTCATAACGATTTTAAAATATTCACTCCGTACGGTTGTCAAAAGAATATAAATATTCCCTTTTTTCCCTTACTATTGATACATTATTCGCTTATTATTTTTTTCATTTATTACTTCATGTCAAATTGGGAAAGTCTTGTGAGGAAGCAATTCTATTTGGTATCGAACAAACCTTACGTGTTACATTTAGTCGCTATTTTCGTCGTCAGGCTAATTTCATTTGGGAATTTCCCAGCTTGTAGGATTATTTTGAAAGCGTGCGTTAAAGGTCTCTGAAAGACGGATGTTACGACTAGTAAAATATTCTAGAAACCAGAGATTTCGCGGAAACTACCATGCCGTGCCAGGGAAACGCCATGTACGCGAACTTCTGTTGCAATTCCGCTTCTGACTTCTAGAATTTGCTCTCACTGTTTTAATCACTTTGCTACGACGCCTTTCGCTTCTACAATTTCAACGAAGAAAGTATACTAATTTGGAAAGGAGTTTTACACACGTAAATTTTCTCACCGTCAATTGTTATCCAAATGAAGGCAGAAAAAGGGAGACTTGCATTAAATTTATCAACGAGAGACATAAGAACGCTAAATGTCTAATATTTTATGGGAAAAACACGCTCGTTCCTATTCTTTTAAACGTTAGCCTTTGCTGGATCGTAAAATAAACTTTGCTGAACTTTTTTCTTAAATAGTGTACGAACTATCGATTTACCCAAGTTTTCTTTGCGAACATTCTTTCAAGCCAGAAAAGCCCCTTGTAACAAGAAAGAAGTGCTAAAAGCTAAAAGAATAATGAACTCGGCCAAAAGAAAGGGAAAAAAGACGGGATGCCAGGATGGAAGGGCCAGGTCGGTTGGTAGGAAGATTTTTAATTGAATTCGGAATGACTCGCAGTATTGTTAGTGTGCGAGCGTAGTATAATATGTATAGCACTACGCCAGCAAAAAAAAAAAAGATTCCCCACAGAGAATTACATAAGAGAAATGGATCCTTCTAAAGTACTCCGTTTCTTTTTTTCTCTTGTTCCCCAGTTTTGTTCAAGGACTTCTAGGTTTCAATTTCCCAGGTATACTTTTTTATTACTGCTAGCTTCCGATTTTTTTCCCAAAAAATAGTGACGTTAACACTAAAACAACAAAGGTCTAATATTCTTCCGGAAGTTGAATCACCTAAATTCTCTAAAGTAAATAAACCTTGTAGGGCTCGTATTTCATAACTGAAATGAAAATGAATTTTGATATCTTATGCAGATATTAAGATATTAAGAGTTAAGTCGGCCAAATGTAAACACGTGCAAGAGAAAGCCTAGGAAACCAAACAAAGCCATCATAAAATTAAACCTTCCTGAACAAGCGCAGCTGGCTTTGGGTTAAGCTCAGGTAAACTTTTACGCGTGGCATTTTCGATTATGGGAGCGAAAGGTTTAGAGATTGCTGGCTTGCTTAGTTTATTGGTAAAGGCATTGTTGCGCACGGAAGCTCTCAGTCCTCGGGTTCGCTGCATTTTTGCTGTGAGAGAAAAGGCCAGCTCTGGTGAAACTTGGAAGGATTTTCAGTCATTGCCAGACCCACTTTTAAGGAGGCTACTTGGCTTGTATAAAATGACCTTTCAATAGACGTGTATACACCCTAAGATTGCGTGCAATTGCTCCTCTGGTTGATTTAATCAAGGTACGCCACAAACTTCCAAATTTCCTAATCTCTCTTGGCTTTATTAAGCAATCTTAGCCTTTTAATCCTCCGCAATGCAGTCTTGGCAATCGTGCTACACCCAAAACGTAATTTTCGGCTAAATGTTAACTAAATCCTGAATTACCAATCAGGAATTGACTTTTTAAAGTTTGATTGTTAGTCAACGTTTTTTAAAAATAATTATCGAATTAGCGATAATGCAACCGACAATAGGTGCAAGCCTACGTTGGGAACGAAATTAAAGAATAAAATTTTAAAAAAATTCAAGAATAAAATGTAAAAAATCAGGAATTGACTATTTTTCGATTCGTAAGGCTTACGCAGCGAATTTTCAGGAACGACTGAAATATTCTGTCTTTACGGAACGAATTTGATTTTCTCTGAAGTAGAGGAATCGGATTTATTTTCAAAACTTGACGGAAAGCAACCAAAAAAGCCTCACGAAGAACAACTAGTCGCTCGCCTGTGAAAGAGTCGTTAAAAACAGGAGTGAAGGAGCATGAAAATAGGTTTCCAGCGTGTATACGCACTATGCATAATGAAAAGGTCCTTTGGTCAGGGCGCAACAACTAACTTTTCTGCCTTTTTTCTGCCTTTTTTTTTCGCCAAAGGTAAGAGAGTAAAAGAAGATAGATCACGAGCCTTCGACACGAATTCGAGCGTGTTTAGCCATCATGTTCGAACGCTGTTAGCTACAATTCGCCTACTACACAGACTCATTTCTATCGCAGATGAGGGGCTAAAGGGGATAACCCGTAAGGGTGGAGCTGGGCAAAATATCACTTTAGCCCCGCCCTTATCAGAGCACTAGACTTACAAGAAGCGCAGGGAGAGAAAGAGACTCCCCAGGATCAATGGATGCCCCATTTTCAATCTCTTCGCGATCCCTTGTCAATTATTTTTCAAAAGAAACAAAAATCAATTTTCACTTCCGCTTTTTCTGACGGGGAAAAAAATGCAATTATATTCGTGAACGCTTCTTGATTTCCTGGCCTTTCAGACTTTCCTGAAATTAACTGTCAAAATGAACTGGGGGCCTTTTTGTCTCGTGTTCAGAATATATTAGTAAAGCTTTGCTACAATTCTTATTACTAGAAAATGTTTACAATAATAATGTTTGGATAAATCCCACATTTTTCACTTTTCCTTAACCCATTTCATATTAAATAGAACCAAATATAATACTTCATTTGAAAAACGGGATGAGAAGCCTTCATTTTTTACACTTTGGATATTTAATAATGTAATAATGTTTTAATAAATTTTACATTTCTCAATATCTTTAAAAAATCTTTCATTAACCCATCTTAAATTAAATAGCAACAAAATATTGATACTTCATCTGAAAAACAGGATGAGAGATTTTTATTTTTTGGCACACTTTAGATATTGCTTTCAGATTGCTACTATAATGGTAGCCAAAATATTCGATTTTTCTCTTCGCTGCACTGGGATTCATAGCTATTCAAAACTTCGTAAACCCTTTACATTTTCTTTTAGCTAACATAACATATCATGTCCAGCTGTGCTTACGGACCTCAATCCGTCACTGTCACGACCTGAAAACGGAAGTTTTTCAACAACTTCTTCGCTCCACAAAAGTAGACGGCGTCCATTTTTTTCGCTTTGAAAGAAAATGATCCACAACAGTTCCTTATAATCCCTGAAGAATGAGACGAAGGCGAAGATGACCTCCCATGAAAAGGGAACCAAATTGCCTGCTCCTGATGTGCCCAGTAGCCAAGTGTTGGTCACTTCGGCCCCTTAAGCTGAAAATGCTTTAGTCGTCTGCTCCAGGTTCTTCTTTATTCTCTCACTCGGAGTATCCCTAACGTCCCAGAACTCATTGATTACATGCAAGGCAAGCCATCACCCATATGGCTCCTTGGAGACGTTACACAGCAGGCCATAGCAAATTACTTTATGTATTCTCGTCCTCCCACAACCCGCCCCCACCTACATGTTAAACCTCTTACGGGAGGCTGGGCCACTAGACATCTTCCTCTCTGTCATAGCTTCCATTCAAAATACGCAAAGTATTTACTTAAATAAGACATAATGGTGTCAGCGATTTTGTACAAAACTGCTCAGTATTTCCTTAAACAATCTCGACAGTAAAGTTTTGGATCGTAATATTTAGTACACGTAATCGAGATTTTCTTGAAAAATTCTTAGTAAATTTGTAAAAAGCGAGTCAAATTTCAACTTGTTTGCAGCAAAGCTATATCCAACATTCGATCGCAAGGTTCACTAGTCACTTGAAAATATTTTTTTAACGAGAACGGAATTGAAATCCCATCATTAAATTTAAGGAAAAATATCAGAAAATATTTAGGTGATAAACCCGAAAGAAACCGACGCATTTGAATTCCGTTTTCGCTAATAAATTAGGTAAACGGTGCTTTAGCGTAACTCCAGGTCGTATATTGAAAAATGCTTTTTAACAAAAAAAGTTGACATTTGCTTAACATTTTACAAATTGACTTAAATCTTTTCAAAGTAAACCTCAACGACTTTTACTAGGTATTACAAGTCAAAACTTCACTGTTGAACTTGTTTCATGAAATACTGGGTAGTTTTGGCTAAATGTGGATGTAAAAAACAGAAATGTAACTACAGAAACATGACAAATGAAAGAAGCGGTCAATAGGCCCGGCCTACAACGGCATTTAAACTAAAAACAAAACAAAACAGGAAGAGATTAGGAAAATACACTCCTTCGAGTCTTTTCACGCTAATCTTCGTAAATTGCAACAGATTTGGCCTTCTATGAAAATTTACTAAGAAAAACTTCGTGCTTATTTCGTTATACAGCTTCAGTTACTGTTGTGTACACATTTGGCATTTACAATTACATGAACTAGACACATCTACATAAAATCCACTTTCCCCAAACCATTTTTCCAATTCGTTACCCTCAAGTTCTTCAACTATGCAAATTAGCTGTCGTCGCTTAACTTAAACACTCAATACCATTCCTTTCCTCCTTCAGAAACTGTCAGCATCCTTTCCAGAAAGCCAAACCCCCAAAAGCCACGTGTAGACGAATTTTGGCTCAGCCCTCACTCCGTCCGGAAACTGTCATCTTTCTCAGCTCTTCTATAAATCCACGTTTCAACATTTAAGGGGTCATCTTCCAAAATTTAAGCAATCTTTTCCGCTCTAAATTTAAAGCTCCCCTTCCTGCTCCCTTATCTTGTCATCACCAAAATACTTTACTTGATGAGTTCATATTTTGCATTTAAAAAAGTGCGTTAAACATGCCCCTCCCCCCATTCAAAATTTATTTGCTCTTTCTCGTTCGCTGTCTATAAGGATCTTCCCTTCTTTACTCTCTTTCTCTGCCCTTTTTTCCGTCCACTAAAGTTCTGTGACTATTAACGAAAGCTAAAAACGCTTCCGAAGGCGCGATAGGAAAGGCGTGAAAAGGAAAAAGAAAACTTTTCCATTCTCTCTATAAGCTAAATGTTTGCTGGGCCACGACCAGGACAAACTGTCCGGCTACCAGATCTCGCAAGCAAATAAAAATAAAACAGGAATAAAAACAAATGGTAGAAATACTGGTAGCCACAGGAAAGCACGTTCATAGCAGCTTGTTTTCCACGGTAATAAACGCTGGCTTATTGGGAGCGAGAAATAATACGGCCAAGGCTCATTGTTACTACGGCTCTTAACACCTCTCTGCTGACTTTCTGCTTTTCGCCTTTTCTCCGAACAAGTCAAACGAGTATATACTTCCTATGTTACGAAGTTTCAATACAGTAGTTCCTCATAACTATATAGACGTTTACTTCAAAGAGAACTTCCTTGCCGACGCCATTATATTAACGTGGTTTACCGGTACTTTTAATTCTGGACTCCGTTTTAATTTTTGATCTATCAATTATACAAACACTGGTTTTCTGTTTTTATGTAACTCCGAAACGATAATAATTCTCGGGATTCTAGTACGTAATGTTTACGTAATGAATGGCTTTTTCATAATGTTTGCAATGCATTTTGCATCATAATAACGAAATCTTACAGCAATAAACTCCCGAAAACGTTGCTTGATTTAATTTTTAATCTTTTAATTATATAAACTTTGGTCACGTGTATTATGTAATTCCAAAACGTCAATTATTCTCGGGATTCGGGAATATTTATTATTTATTCGGGGATATTTACGTAACGAATTGCTTGACATAATGTTTGTAATGCATTTTGCCTTTTAATAATGAAACTTACAGCAATAAACTCCCGAAAACGTCACTTGATTTAATTTTTATCTATTAATTATACTAATGCTGGTCATGTTTATAATGTAATTCCGAAACGACAATTATTCTCGGGTAATTAATACTAACGTAATAGATTATTTGACATAAGTTTTGCAATGCACTTTGCATTTTAATAATGAAGGAAATCCGGAAACGTCGCTTGATTTCGTGTTTGATCTATCAATTATACAAACGCTGGCCATGTGTATTAGGGAGTTCCAAAACGACAATTATTCTCGGAATTATACGAAATATTTACGTAGTGGATTACTTTACATTATTTTTGCAATGCAATTGAATTTTAATTAGAAGACATACAGCAATAAACATCCGACAACGTCGCTTGATCTTAAATCACGAGCATCTCTTTGTGGACAAACAGGTTCTATACGACAGAGCGGACATGTTTTTGGCTGAGTGGTATCCCAGTCCATCTCTTTAAGGCTTCAAAGGACCATGACGCAGTAGGAGCGATGTAGTACATATGTGAATATGCATTATCCATATGGGGTAGAGCACCGTTTCTCATATGTGAATCTGGGTCAAGTACTTCCCATACTTCTTCTGCTCCAGTACATATTAAAAGAAGGGGGAGGGGGTGGTGAAATGTTTCTTTGACTCGTTTCTGTGCCGTTCTGCCAGTGCGAGATCCGCTACACTTGCCAAGCGTGACTTTCCACGCTTTTTCATTTCTTGCTTTCCCAAAAAGCTTAAGTATCCCGTCATCAAAACCACATGTGCTTGGGTTACCCAACACAAAGACACATGTATTAAAAAGCCAGGAAAAAATGGCCTCGGAACAAAAGTTACAAGTCCCCTCCGAAAATGCAGCACCCAAGGAAGTTTGCAAGTCGTAAAACGATATAATAAAACCCACGACGCAATTTTATTTTTTTAATTTTAAGCTCCCCACGCATTGAGTTATTGCACTAACAGAATCTTTTCTTAATGACAGCAAGGAATGTCTCGTAAAAAACAGAAGGAAATGTGAAAGACTTTTTTTAGCTCGTAAGGATTTGGTCGCTTTAGAGATTTCCATCCCAGTGAGTTTTAATACGTACAATGTTACGCTAAATTTGTCATTTTTTCCAAAAGCTTAGGATCCTAAATTTACCTCAATAAAAGTAACTCTTCTAAATGAATTTATTTTTTCATTTTTTTTAAATAGTGGAAAACGGGAAACTTAAAAAAAAGTACAGAGGCCTACAGCTCATTCCAATTCTTTCAACTACAGAAATGCAACAGTTTAGAAGAGTTACATTACAGAAATTTCGATAAGTGAAGCGCTCATTCAGAACGGGCCAATTTAGCTCGCAATGCGGGTCATATAAACCGGAGCTCATTAACCTTCCCCAATTACTTTTCACTAAACTTTTTATAAGCCCGAGAGAGTCATGTCTGACATCATTCAAGGGGATTAAAACTCGCGTCCTTTTAAAAATGTTAGATCTCTTCTGACGACGCCCACGCTTTCTTCCAATTTTTCGCCCTTGCCCCTCCCATTTCGCTTTTGCTCCTCTTCAGTCAAATCCTCCAGATCAGGGCATCACAACAAGAATTGTGTTATGACTACGGTGCGGAGAGGTTCCTTAATTAGAAGCTAATTAGCGTACAGTTGCCCTCACCAACCGCTTTGAAAATCTGGCTCCGGTTTCCCTGACCGTTACGCTCTTTTTCATTTAAACTTGTTTCCACTTTTTCTGTGTTTAACAACGCTGTAATGCGAGTATGGATTTTTGCTTTCCAACTTGGTGCACGTTCGTCTTCACATAAGTTGGATACAATCGTCACTACACCGGAAGACAAGCATTTCCGGACCTTAAGCTCCTCCCCTTTTAGCCTATTAGTACGAAAAAAAGACTGCTCAATTACATGGAATAAATACTGTAGATATAGAACTGACGGATACAGCGCCTTTCCGGAAGAAAGGAAAGATTACCGTTGGAATCTATTTGCTTCCACTTCTCTTGCCTTCCAGCCCCCAGAGGGATTCCAAAAGACACGAAAGGCGAGTGAGCCTAACCCCACATTTGGCTACCAGTGAACTAGATTTGCCCCCAAAGTTCTGGCTATTAAGACAAAGAATGTCTGCAAAAAATATTAAAGAAAAGATATCTTTAGAAAGGACATAAAAAGGACAAGAAAAAAATATTCAGGCATGAAGAGAAGATTTATGTACTGGCTTTTGTACCCTTCTTATAAATAATGTTTCTTCCTATTTTTTTATTCTTTTGTTGGGGGAATTTTTTGTTTTCGTGGGAGTTTGCTGACCAATAGGACTAGGCAAAGGTCAAGAAATAGTAAAGAAAAGGAATGAAGGGAGATAAGGCGGAATTTATAGATAGAGAATAGAAGGAGCTTCTATTAGATACCAACAATGTGTATATGCAACCCCAAAAGCGTCGTTTATTTTCCTTGGGTCACTAAAATTATTCCAGTTTTTATTCCAGAGCTGCCTTTTCGAAATTGTTGCGGCAATTCTTCCTCTCCCTTGGCATTTCTTTTACTGCAGCTACTTTCCTAAATGAGGTAACTTAAAGTTGCTGAGAAATGGCTTTCTTGCTCCCCAATGGAAGCTATTCTACATTGTTCCCAAACCGTATCAGTTTTTCTCTGTTTTCCTAATTACAATATTGCAAAATTGTGATTTGTAACTGGGAATTGGTCTCCCTCCATGTTATTGCGGTATTCGGTACAGAAAAGAAGACGAAAGTTTGCAAAAGCTAAAAGATACCGATTTCAAATATAATGAGCTTTTTAAGAATGCACTAACGATACTGCCAATCAACCAAAAAAAATTCATTCTTTAAACCAATATCACTCAACTCAATAACATATTACCTAGGATAAATAACATAACACATGGTTTTGCTACTCAAGAACAGAATTCCCAACGTGATGTTAGCTTAGAGGAATATAAGAACTTAACAAAGCAAACGCTAAACTAAACGAGAGTTAATTCGTTCCGGTAAACTCCACACGCTCCGTCCATTTTGTCTCTCTTTTCTAAAACAGAATAGCTTGGTATGTACTGTACTGTTACTTCCATGGTAAACTTACTTACCAGCTCGTACCCACTGTCGCACACGTGCCTGTGGAGTTTTTGTCATGCCCTTACACGCCATATAGAACACATAGGAGCTATAAAAGCAGCACAGTGTTGTACCAACAATATAAAATTCATTGCCCATATTATGCTGAAAGCGTGCTATTCCAAAAGAGGGGTTGTAAGAAGGGGTATTAAACGTTAACCTCGGATACGAAGATAAAAAAGGATCCGCACTATGAAAAACGAATTGCTTATTGAACCAAAAGTTCCCCCAATTTTCTTTATTATACTCCACACACAAATTCGAACTTGGAAAAGTGAGTCAAGTGTCATTTACGTCATGTTACAACGTCATATTACGTATGTAGTAAACATAGGTAAAACGTTCACACTGTTAAAAAGGGTACCAGAAACTAGTGTATTCTGCCTTCCTATACTTGGAGGTGGCTAACAAAAAACTGTACCTCTGCCAAAAGATGGTGTGCAACTCCGACAATTTGGGCATTCTCTCCCCAAAAACTAGTAGCAAGTACTCAAATTTGGCAATTACCCCTAGCTTTTGGGAATTATTTATTTAATTATTGGGAACACTTCCCGAATTTTGGGACTTCTTGTAAAATCTAGTATTCACTACTTAAAAACGAAGAGTGACTCTATGCGACCTCGGCTTGACCATACGCTCGAGGCTTGTGACGAGTGACCTTGCACGCTTTTTGCATGTTTCTGACCACCGACTAGTTGAAAAGGAATAGTGAC
>JAHZNP010000723.1:0-23813 GCA_020615345.1 Triops cancriformis
TAAGAGTGGTACGGGAGACCCTGTCTTATTTCAAGCTGGGACGGTGTCGGCCGTGCTTCACTTGCGCCCGATCCGTCGTTATTAAAATGAGTTGTGTAACGTTCGAGAGTTACCTGAAAGCGCTTTATCCGCACCAGCGAGGTTGTGGTGGTTATGTACCCCATTATCGTGGTGTCTATCGTCAAAAGGGTCACGGTTTTTTCAGTAGGTACGTAGTACCCATATTTCGAAACTTCTTTGCGCCTGCTTTGAGGAGTTACGCCTCCAATGTTACACAGGATCTTGCAAGTGGAAGACCGCTAAAAGAAGCTTTAAAAAATCGCGGGATCGAGTCTCTCAAAGGAGTGGGGAAAGAATTCCTTGAACGCAACGGTGTTTCGGTCACTAATACGCAATCTGGTGCAGGGTTCATTCAGTTTTTAAACAACAAAACCATTCCGAGAATAATGAATGTGAATGGTCAGAAAAGTACTCGGAAAACTAAGCGAAAGCGTACCCAGCTACCCAAACCGGGTTGACGCAGCGCGCCATATCAGTGGCAGCGGTCGTAAAAATAAGCCTACCAAACGTAAAAAGACCGCTACGCGAGCAAAGAAGAGAAAAACAATGAAAAAAGCGCTTGCCATGGCAAAAATTTAACGTCTGACATTTTTAATACGTAATTCCTTTGTCATGTCATGGCAAATGAATCTGGACTTTCCTTTAATGTCAAAGACTACAAAGATTATTACCGTATCTATGGTTTTCAAATTATTCCTCCAGAAGAAGAACTGTCTCTTTTGAAGGAAGGTAATCTGAAAATCGAAGTCCGCTTTTCCAAGGCTCCTACCGAGAATTGATTATTGGTTATTCACTCTTCTCAGTTAAGTGGTCTTGGACTTGCTGAAGACACCTGATTATGTGGGGTAAGGTGTAGGTCGTAAATCCTATAGATCCCACAATTTTGCCAGAATTGTTTTCACGTAGCGTCTTTATTTCTACGATTTGCCATCTGCCACGGTTAAGCAACGAAATAAACCATAGCCCTACAACGTGAATGTCAAAGCTTTCACGCTTTGCGTCTTGTTGACCGTCTTCGGAATTAGAATTTCTTGATTTACAGGCTCTCTTCGTGACTTGATTGCTATTAGGCGCTCTTCCTGACATGATGATAAATCTTTGCAGGTTTGGAAACTTGTGATACGGTCTGGGTAGAAGTGGCTGCTTTTAAACAGATTCGAAGGTACGCAACATACGGTTTCTTCTCAATAAGCTTAGTCAAGACACAAAATACAGATATAAAACCTCTAATATCTAAATTATGTCAGACTCTAAGATTCAAAATGTTTCAAGGACTTCTAGGGTTGTTTTTGTGACATTGTGACGTTAGTCCTTAATAACCTTTCGATATCTGTGAACCTTGGACATTGATGGGGGTGGGGTGGGGACACCATATTACCTAAATTGTCAAGGATATGGGAGGGTTTTTTCGTCTCATAGCAAACTTTGACCTTACCAACCTTTAAGTGTCCATGATCCTTGGACATCGAGGATGTTTACGCAATGCTGTTAGCTAACACCGTTACAGTTTCCTTATTGCCTTACATTTTTTCCATTTAAGAAGGTTTCTCTATTTAAGCAGAAGTGATAAGTTGTCCAGACATCGCATAGAAACATGGATTACGATATTTTAGTTCAAAATATGCGTCATATTAAAAAACTTGGTCGTTTTGATTTTTGTGCCATACCTGCTTTTGGTTACGTGTTGGATTATACACTCAATGAAACAGGAAATTTGTGTTAACTTTTATCAAAGTGAGAATGTGCCTATTTTATTGGATGGAACAAACCAAATTTGGGCTTTTTGCAATAATTATGGTTTGCGAATTCTTCCACATCCTTACCAAAGTGTCATGTTCGTGAATTTATTTGAAGGAGAAATGATGCATATGATAGCATTTGATCGAAGTGAATCAGATGTTGTTAATAACGAGTGCAACATTCGGGTAGATGTGAACAAAAACTTTTTTTGGAGCGACGAAATTGACATGTTCGACGGTGACGAAAATCTGTATACTTACGGTTGCAGAATGGGTGAAAATGGTGCCGTAATCATAAGCAAACACTTACTCCGCTGATATTCACATTAAACAGTAAGTTAACGCATTAAGTCATCGTTGTCTTAATCATTTCTCGTTTCTTATAGGGAGAGGTAAAACTGACTTTCCTCCGTCGGTCACCCATCCAACTTCTGACCGCGCCCGATGCAGCTTGACGATCTTGGGTGCCCCAGGAATTTAGCTGCCTTTTCCTGTTCACAATTTTAATTTATCAAACCGAATGATTTCCATACATTGTTTTACGAGAATTGGTGTTTTTATTTTTTAAAATTTGATTTTACATGCGCAAATTATTTGCAGGGGGCCCAGATGCGTGAAATGGTTGTTCTTTATTCGTTTTTCTTATATTTGGAACTCTAGTGACTCAACGATAGTCTGAAAAACATGTGTCTACAAATTTGGGTCAAGTATCATGTTTATGTCATGGGTCTAAAAGGTGAACGAGTCCAGGAGGATGAGGACTTAGAGCTTTCGACATATTCAATATTGAGAACATGGTTAGGAACTTTGTACTTAGCATTCGATTTTCACATCTTCTAGAGCTGTAGATGCTTACCGAAAATTTCCATTTGGGGTATATACACATATATATATATATATGAGTATATCTGAAGGCAGTTTGCTTACGTGTTCATTCAGAAATGGCGATTCTTTCGGGATATGTCATAAAAGTTAGTGGAGTACGTGACTTTACTAATGAGTCCGGAAAATATTTTAACTTTTATCTTCAAACTTGTGAAGATAATTACGTGAACATTGTATCATTGGATATTCACGCACGTCAAGCCTTAATAAATTCACTAAGACTTAATAAATCTGTGAATATATCTGTAAATTTGGTTTACAGTGTGGCATATCTCGTTCATTTTAGTGATATAAAACCGTGCGACAGTGTCCCTTTCAAACGCTACATCAGATTGTGGCCCTAAGCAGCTAAATGAGTTCGTTAAGCGGATATGTGATCCTCGTAAGTGAAGAGTTTAACACGTTAAGTTGTCATTGTTTTAATTACTTCTCATTTCTTTATAGGGAGAAGTAAAATCAACTTTCCCGGGCGGTCACCCGTCCAATTTCTGACCGCGCCCGATGCAGCTTAACTTAGAGGAGCCGACAGCTTTCCTGGTGCTCACCCATCCAAGGTCACCAAGCCCGATGCTGCTTAACCCCCAGGCGCTGACGATTTTGGACACCCCCAGGAATTTAGCTGTCTTTCCTTCTCCCAATTTTGATTTTGCGAAATTTTAATACATTTTTTATATCCAGAATTGATGTTTTTATTACATAAACTTTATTTACATTCCATTAACTTAAATGTATTTTTCCGATCGTGAGGGAAAGCGGGCCATCGCTTTTGCAGGGGTTGCATGTGTAGGGGTGGCAGTACATATACTACTCAAAGAGGAGCAACGCGCACCGCTGCTGTGGTGCTGTGTTAAATTTCCTTTATGGGAGAGGATTTCACGTTCCCATTTTGAAGAAATATAATGTTACTTCCCCTGTGCTTGAAAGAGATGAGTCTGTGTTTCATTATGGAAACACAGACTTGGACCCTGATTCTCTTCAAAGAGAAGCAGGTCGAATACGTCAGCTTCTGCAGCTTACACCAGAAGAAATTGTGTCGCTCGAAGGAAAGACCCGCGGCCAGGAAAGTTGCCGTGAGTGGATAGAGGGTAGATGAAACAGAGTAACTGCCTTGTTATTTGGGAGGGGTTTGTAAATTACGGGATTCTACTTCTCGTACAAATGTTTTGAAAGAAATTATGCTCCCTTCCAGCTGGACTTCAGACGCTACAGAGTACGGCAAGTGTAAAGAAGATGAAGCAAGGGAAGCGTACAAAAACTTAAAAAAGGTAACAGTCCGACCTTCCGGGCTATGGATACACCCTAAATACGGTTATTTGAGTGCACTTCCGATGGTGTAGTCGAAAAGGATGGCGTGATTGAGATTAAGTATCCAAAACTTGCTGAAAACGCAGAAAACCTTCACGACTTCGTTATTTCCAAAAAGCAACGGTCAATTGGATTATTGCCTGGCGAAGACCGCAAGCTAAGCCTCAACATAAACCACCAGTACTACTACCAAATTCAAGGACAACTTGAAATTACTAGTAGAGAGTGGTGCGATTTTGTTGTATGGTGTCCAAATGACATTTATGTCGAAAGAATTGAACGGGATAGATTTGTGGACCCAAAAAATGTTTCCCAAACTGAAACGCTTCTTTGACGACTGTCCCCTACCTGAACTTGCGGACTCACGGATACAACGAAGTGAAAATCCTCGCGAGCCCCACTATGTGTTAGACGCTGTTTCACAAAGAAGGAAAGTACAGGCTAATAAACAAAAAAAGGAAATGAAAACGGAGGAGAGAGAGACAAAGAATAAGACAGTGCGTAAGTTGTTGCACGGTAGGATCTATCTTTTACATTTCCTTTTTCTTATTCAAATAAAAATAAACGGTGAATTATGCTTGATATTGGCGTAAATAGTTATGAAAAATAACGATAAATAACCAAGCTTTTTCACGAAAAAAATGGTGGCCTTCCTTTCGTACTTTTTTTACGAAGAGAATGGTATTTTTGTGTAAAAGTAAAAGAAAAAAGAAAAATAATTGTACACCCCAGGAAACAACCCAAGCAGCCATGTAGATAAAGCTTCGAAAACGTTCGAAAACGGAAAAGAGGGACGTCGCTCGCACAACTGCCGGGACGTTAGGCACCTGACGGTTTGTTTGGGTCGTTTTTTATGACGAGTTCTGTACAGTACTCGGCACATAAAATGACCAAAAAAAAAACCGTTGGGTTTCCTCACAGTGGCTTGGGCCGTTAGCAATAGGACGGTTTCTTTGGGTAGTTTTTTATGACGAGTACTGTACTGTGGTAGGCAGACAAAAGTACCCCAAGCAAACCGCAGAATTCTAATTAAGCCTCTTGAGGCTGATTTACCTTCATTAAGAAGGTGAAGGGACTCGAACCAATCACTTGCAAGGTGACAGGTAAGCCGCGCATTTCAAATGCATGCTCACTACCGAGTGCGTAAATGACAAATTTGAAATAAATAAAGAGTTGCCACCGGCTGATTTAAGAGGTGATGTTTGGGCGCGTCTTTTAAATTTTGTTACTAGTCGCTTTCAGTTTCAAAGTTAGACAGCTATGTTTTGACTCTTTTGAATTGAAACAATGTGATCATTTTTTGAGACAACGTTGTGCAGGCGATTAGAATCAAGCAAAGAAATTTCTTTGCATGGTCGCAGGGCCGTACCCAGTATTTTGGTTCGGGGGGTTTTAATATGCAATTTTTTTGGACATTTGGGCATTCTCCTATGTTCACCATTGTAAAACAATAATTTTCGTGTTTTTAAATGTAAAATGAATTTATTTAACAAAGAAAATTCATCAGTTATTAGCTATCAGTTCAACAGAATGGGTTATCACCCAAAGTTCTAGTTGCAGGATGTAAAGTGTATTTTTAGGAGGAATTCTGCTAATATTTTGTGATGCCGCCGTTATTTTCATTTAAAGTTATTTATTTGAAGTGCGCGACTTACCTGTCACCGTGCAAGTGATTGGTTCGAGTCCCGTCACCTTAATGAAGGTAAATCAGCCTTAAGAGGCTTAATTAGACTTCTGCGGTTTGCTTGGGGTACGTTTATCTGCCTACCACAGTACAGTACTCGAAAGAAGTATTGTCTTTATGGGCGAAACCTGGCCAATGGGCCTGAATAGTTTGCTTGACGTCGAAAGCCCGTGAGAATTCAATAGTAGAATGCATAACTAATTAAAGAATCCGCTTGCTAATCCCTTTCCCTGGGCCCTCTCTAAGCGTAAACCCGTAGGAAACTCTGAAGTTAAACTATATTCGCAACCCCATTGGCTAGCCTTTCACTGCCATAAGGGCGATACTAATTACGAGTACTGTACAGCTATGAGCAAAAAAAAACTATGGGAAAAGATATACAGCTCATAGCGTTGGCACCTTTCACCGCGTAAAGCTGTCCTAAAGGTGCAGCCAGACTAGCGGTTTTTTTCCGTACCGTTTTTTTCGGTACGGATTTTTTCGGTATATTTTTGAGAAGGGCATCCACACTGTTCGGCATTTTCCCTGTGTAGCAGAGCTATATTCTTGGAGGTTAAGGCCAGTTATATTGGGCCTGTCACCCAGCATGGAGTATGTCACAGGCCCCTTGGGTAATAAAACGTAACCCTTGAAGAGTTAACTAACAACCATTGTCCAGATGTATGTTCGAATTAACACGTCTGACAAGGCAACTGTGAAGTCAGTCGTAGTTAAACCATCAACTCGAATACACAAGTTTACAGTGGCGCAGTGGGTATAAATGTCTAACCTAGTGAATATGCCTACTTGTGAAAATACTCCGTTTAGTAATCAAAAGGTATTTATTATGCCTGACGCCTATTTTGGCGAGGAAAAGGAAGATTGGTGTGCGTGGAGGAGGCATTTCGACCGCTGTGTACGGTTTAACGGGTACGACCGGGAAGACACAAAGGCAAAACAGGCGGATCTTCTAAATGTACACTACGGTGCAAAAAATAAACGGCGGGAGACCAGCGCGCTTAAATGGCACGGGCATGTCCAGGCAAGCGCCAAACTCGTTCCGCAGGGTTATGCTTTTGCCAACAGTCTAGGCAAGCGGGGAGAAGACAACCCGTTTTAAGCACTGCCTGGACATGCCCGCACTGCACTGTACCTGTTTTCCCCCGCCGGATTTTTTCCCTTTACTGTACGCCTGAAAGGTAGGGCTCAACAAACCTACAATGCCTTGGACGATTCAGTGAAATATGATTCCAAGCTAGCACTCGAAGCACTGGAAAAGGTTTTTGGCCACAAAAGCGCAGCCATATGGAAACAAAAGTTTGAAACGATGACCCGGAAAAGAGCATCAGCATCGCCGAATACGTTGCACAGTTGAAGACTGTGCATGTGGAAGCATACCCGACGATGAGCATAGAGACAGGAGAAGAAATAGTCTTGCGAAAGGTGCTAAATTCCCTTGACCAACAAGGACGCCACGTGATGAAGATGGCGAAGCTGAAAAAGCTCGAATACGCAATCGCAGATCTAACGCTTTACGAGTCCATCCTCGAGGAAGAAAAGGTTATTTCAGTGAGTGTTAGCTTCAACTTGGAGCAAGATGCTCCAAAGCCATCCATGGCCGCCGTCTCGAAAGCACCTGATCTGGGCCAAAGAATGGTCAAAATGGAAAAGACCATCGAACTAATTCTAACCAAGTTAGACGAATGAGCAAAAAAGCTAATTGTGGTGAAGTAGGACACTTCAGAAGGGATTGGAGAAAACCAAAACGCAACGGGTCGGGAAATGCCATGTAACTGGGGATACGGTTCCGTCCCCAGCCGCAAGCCTCCTAGGAACCAAACCAGAAGCGCTAACCGCGAGTGTAAACGTAGTTCCAGCTTATATGGAAGGAAGAGTGAATTGTGTGTCTGTCCCTATGCTTGTAGATTCGGGTTCCGCCATTACACTAATTAAACCTTGCGTCTTAAGACTTTGAGTTCATTACCAGTAGTAGAGTCAGCAGACCTCAATGCCAAAACCGTGAACAATGACATACTCGCACTACTCGAGAAGTTAAAAATGATTCTATCAATAATGGAAAGTGTTTTTGAACACAAAGTTTATGTAAGTTCCGAAATCTTCAACGATGTGATTCTGGGAAGAGACTTTTTGAAAAAGAATAAGATGTCTATTGACTTCGAACAGATGGTTCTTAAATGCAAGGGTATGACCACCCCGCTAATAAATGAATCAAGTTTCACTGCGGCTGTAGTGACAAGTCAACATCTTCTAATTCAAGCTCGTCATGTAATGGTCGTTGCTGTAAGAGTTCCTCAGTGGAGGGGATACTCGGGCATCTTCGAGGGTGATAATCGCATTTGGGCTAAGAACGTCATGGTTGCGAATGCCCTGGTCACACAGAAAGATGGAAAAATTCCGGTAAGAATAATTAATCCAGCATCCCACCCAATTCGTCTACAACCAAATGTAAAACGCGAATATTTGTCGCTTTATTCGGAGAATAATTCTACACGCATCTTTACCGTGGAGTGTGAACCCGCGAGTCACCACGAGTCACCACTGTCAAGCAAGCACTTGTCAGCAAGTCCTCCTAACAGTAACATGGCAAATCCTTTTCTGTAGAGCCATTGTTGAGACCTTGATATTAGTTGAAGGTGGCTGTTGAACTGCTAGAGCAAGGAGGCACTTTGTAGCAAGTCCTCATAGCAGCAACAAGGCATTCCCCTTTTCAGCAGAGCCTTGTTGGCCCTTGGTTGGACCAAGTGGCCGTAGTTAAAGCAGTCTAGCCTTGTTGGCCCTTGGTGTAGTCCAAGGTGGCCGTAGTTAAATCAGTCTAGCATTGTTGGCCCTTGGTGTAGTCCAGGTGGCTGTAGTTAAATCAGTCTAGCATGGTTGGCCCTTAGTTTAAGTCCAAGGTGGCCGTAGTCTTTCATTGTTGAGCCCTTGTTTTCTGTCCATTGGACCAAGCAAAGTAGTCTTAAGTGTAAATTGTTGTGTTTTCCATCGTCATTCATTCTATCACTGTAAATAAAAGTTCAAATTTACCTACCAACTCGCCATCGTTTTGCCTGTACCCTTTAGCCACGCGCTTGAGACCCAAACCCGTAAGCCGCTCAGCCACCCAGGCCTCAACAGTAATAACTTTCAAGTGTCTCAAATGTTTAATTAATTTCCAAATAATCCAACGCTTCTAGATCGCAGGTTTGTTACGCTTTCATTTTCGCCTGAACGTCGCTGGATAATTTCTATTCGCGTATTTACTAGCAAGGGGGTTATAACCAATTATGGTGCCATCTTCGGTTTCCCATTGCGATATCTCGATTCTGTTATGGAAGCTTTAAGTGTTTTCTCACATTACATCAAGAACAAAGATCGATGTCGAATAATGCAGAACGACGAGCTCATAATTGAAGAAGTCGAGAATGAGCCAAAGCTCGAAGATTACGAGAGTGATGTGGAATTTTATCAACCCAAGAATGTTACTTATACGGCGCCCAAACGAGATATATTGGACAGGGCCATAACTAAGCGTATTAGACCTGCATATCTGGGTGAGAAACCAGAAGAAGGACGCGAAAGCTGCGGTCACCAAAAGAATATCGGAAGCGGCTACAGTGGTTTTTAAACCTAAGAACATATGCTTATCTCTGTTTTGCAACTATTGTCAAAGTTCGAAAGAGTTAAATAAACGCGTTTTTAAATTCCATACTGGTATATTACAATTAACTCGTTTTTATACATGGGGCGACAAGTTTGATTATGACATTCTAGGATAAAAGGTTTCACATAACGACGAAATATTTTCTCTACCCACTGATCTTGGCGTAATAGCTGACACTTGTTTTTTTCGCACATGAAAAAGACGAAGGATAGTTTCCACGGAAAGACCCCGAGCACGCTGAAAAGCCACATACAGACACCACTGACCACAAGCTCGGGTTCTACGGTCTTGGACTATCAGTGGATGATTTTGTTTTATATACGGACCACACCAACGCACAAAATCCGGATGGTAATGTTGAATGCTATAACCCAAACTGTCAAAAAATTCCACGGGTCGGAGAGCGGAGGGGTTTGTTGGCTCTATAATCAATAACCAATGTGCCCCTTCGTGCCAACTGGGATGAGTGTTGCAAATAATTAATGCGGGTTTCGCTAGAACAGACATCGTGTGTTGGAGAAAATCTCGTGGTATGACATGTGTTTGGATCCCAGATTTCCGTATTTTCACGTCTGATTGAAGCGCATGTTTCAACTGTTTCATTCCCAAAGTATTTGACGACTAAAGTCAATCTGCACAAGTGAGTCTACTTCGCTCATAACAAGCATTGTTAAAGACTTGTCAGGCGCTTGGGAAAAGCGAACATCAATTTTGATATTGCCTTCTTTCAGTAGACCAAACCCTTGCTCAACGGGAATAATCTGGAAACCGTAAAGACGAGAACCGCTTTTATATTCTTTACGATTTATTGAAAGTCCCTCTTCGTTGTTAATAACGTTGAAAAAACCCAAAAGCGAATAATAGCCCTACAGATACTCGTCTTCGCCAACTGGTATGACTGGAAAAAGTATTTCCTCATTATTGAGCGAAACGGCAATAGATGAGACGCTGTTATGCTCAAAATTGTAAGGATTAGCATTAAAATTTCCCAGAAATGTGGCTGTGGGCATAAATCCAATGATCAGACGACGTGAAACGCGGCGCAGGTAGGTGTCCTCTATGGTTTTTTGCATTGTACCAGACGGAATGGTAAAAGAGGGTACGTCAGTTTTTAGGAAAGGGTACTTGACAGGATTGCCAGCAATTAAAGAACGTTCTAAAGCTGAGCGATATTCTTGTCTAGTGCTATGAACACGCAAGATCAGTTGGGCTTTTTCTATTTGCAACTTATATTTTCGCTTATCCGTGTTGCCCTTTGCTTTATAATTGAGCAAAGATTCCTGAGGTTGACGGTGAAGACGCAAAAGACAGTTTACATCAGGTACCAACACGCTTTGTGTCTGAAACAAATCCACATTCAATGGTCTCAGAAGTTCAACCATTTTGTTTTCCCTAATGTAATCCTCCAAAGACTTGGCCGCAGGGTTGGTTGGAGTTAATAATCCTGGCTCGCTGTCTTTGTGGTAAAGCATACTAGTTCCCAAAGATTTGTGATACTCTTCACCATGTCGAAAGAGATTGTTTAAAAAGCTTTTATAACCATAGTTTTGACCTGAACCTGTTACCAAAGTATCGTTCAAGTATAGGTCGACTTGATTAAAAAGCGAGTGCAACAGTAGGTTAGTTGGGGACACACTATCGGTTTCTTTTACTAGCGCAGTTTCATCCTCTTTTAACACTTTGAACTGAACGTATAGTTGAACACGTTACAGATCCAGAAACTGATTGGAATGTGTAGAAAACGTGAATTCAATGGGTCCTTCATTATCGCGCGTAGAATTTCGACTTTGGATAATAATGTCTTTGGATTGAATAATGGAAGCTTGAATCGGCGGTAGTGTAAGTCCAACTTGTAAGTCCAACTTGTCCGGCATAGTAGGAATATTTTTTACAGCCGACTCCATGGTTTATCCGAAAATATCTGCTAAAGCTGGATGCTGACGACAAGTTTTCCCACGTTTTGGTTGACTGTGCTTCTTTTTGAGGGTAGTTCTTCTTTTTCGTCCACCACCAGACTGGTAGGGTGCTACTGCTCTCACGACACGGCTTTTTTATTTTTCTTCTTCAACGAAGGAAGCGTACGTTTCGTTGGAGACGCTTTAGCGACCAGGGATGATTTCATACTGAGTTGAGTAGTAATCGGTGTCTTGTTTAAAAATTGTACTAAGCCATGTCCGTTTTGGGTGGGATTGAATAAGTTTTGACCCATTTCTTTCAAACTTTCCAAACCCCGAGTTTTCAATGAATTTTTCAGTTTCTTCCCGGTCAGCATATCTTCACTCACGTTTCGAGCTAGTCTTTTTAGAGAAGGAGCAAGAGTGTTCCGTAAGAGAGGGATCATATAACGCGAGAAAAATCCGTAACCTCGCTGACGATGCGCTCCTCGGTAGTAGGAAGACCAGACGTCGCCCCGTGCAGGCTGCTGAGGGTCTTGCGCTCTCAGAAAACACTCGACAGAGAGGCAATCGTTATAGAGGTCCATCGCGCGGATTTTTTCTCAAGTGTAGCACTATCGTTACTGTCCCCGACTGGAATAACACAGGATGACCACTATTGAACCTTAAGTAGATGTGAACAGTGTCAAGATAGCCTCGACTCAGTGGGACGTAGTAATTATGGTTAAACTCCAAAGAAACTGTTTCCCCAACTTTCCAATGGGAATAAACGGGAACAACTCGCAAAAGAGGTGCGCTACTGTCTCCTACTAGACTTGAACGCACTATATCACAATAAACAAAAAAGTATGGTTTCCCCATTTTTTTCAGGTGGAAATGGTGACTATACTCGTATTATTTTTGTTAAGGACAAATGTATGATTGTCAGCAAACCCGAGTATGGCTCGCAGCCGAGACGAAATTACAATTTCAAACTGATCTTTTTCAGACACGTTGGGATCTAACTGTAGATTCACGATGCTATCAGACGAAGCATGCCATCGCAAGAGTTGTAGTTTAGGTGCTTCTCGCTGGAGCTTTTCGAGAGTAAGATTGAGATGGACAATCAGATACTCCACTGAATCGTACGTGTTCTTAGCACCTTCCATGACCACATGTTTCTCAAACGCGCGGTTCGGTCGATGGATTCGCACCGTCATTTCCCAATTTATAGGCGCAAGTGTGTGTATTTTGTTTACGAAAATTAATTCTGTAAGAGCCACTTCGTAATCGCCGGCTGCCACTTGGATGGGTTCGCGCAGCAAAGTGCGATAACTGCTCATAGTATTATCAGGAAAATGTATCGAAGATGCGTTGGAAGGGAGGATAATGTATTGCTCATCGCGATTAATTTTTGCGGGAACGTAACCGGTCAGTGTACAAATTTTTGTTGGGGAGGATGCGAGTCTTTCTTTGAACGAATTCACGCCAGTGAGGTGTCAACTCGGAGGCTTTCACCCACGTATTAAACTCGGCAGGCCAACCTTTCCAAGCTATATAATACTAAGTTTCACCTTTATCACTGCGTCGCTGTTTCAAAACTCGATCAATGGGATACAATGCTTTCAAGTTGGGTGGAGCTACCACAGTTAATTCAATAGCATAAAACTGACCGATGATAGGTTCTCCTTGCAAATCAATCAAATGGTAAGTTACAAGTTGGGTTTCTTAATACTTTCAATTTTGTATATTTCATAGGTATTTTGAACAATATAACCTTTATTGAAAACCGGTCTTACATAATTTTTAATGCGCACAAAATCCCCCACTTGAAAACGTGGACGAACAAGAGACGGGGGAGCACGTTTCTTTTGAATGTGAGCAGCCACTTCAGCTTCGTTTTCCGGGGTGACTTGTATAGGAGCTCTTCCAATGGTGCTGTGATAGCTGCGATTATAGTTGTCAACTAACTGAGGCAAAACATCTACGAAACGGTTTTCGGTCATGTGACGAGCCACGCGTTCCATCAGCGTACCATGAACGCGTTCCACTTCTGGAACTTTGGTCTCTTGCGTGCGGGTTAGGTAAAACTTGATCCCTTGCTCTTTGAGGTAGGCTTGAAAGTTGCGGTTAAGGAACTCCTGTCCTTGATCTGTGTTGAGAAGTTTAGGCTTAAGGCCAGTTTGGGTGATATGCTGTTGAAAGGTCGATAGCACAATTGGACCACTTTTGTTTTGGATAGGGTACACCCACAGATATCGACTATGAACATCGATGATGGTCAGCAAAAAAGTCATACCATCGTTGGCTTGACGCCATCGTTGAATATCAACCAGATCCGCTTGCCAAAGATCGTGCAAAAAATAGGTCATCACATAGTGACGAGTAAACGCCGCGGATTATTACGGTGCAAGGTATAGCTGTTGAGATGACTGATCGCTTCACGAGCTGCCGCGATATTTACATTGGTTGCTTGAGGATATTTTTCTTTGGCATATCGAACCAGTCGATGTAATCCACCCAAAGCCCCCAATGATTCAGGATCAGTATATAACCGCTCCCAATCTATGCGTGTAAGTTGCATTTTAATGCTAAAAACTTAACCACTTGATAGTTTTCAGTAGGCTAGCTCCTTTTTGTCGGGTAGAAATGGCAGAACGTGTCTTTCTGGGAGAGGGTGTAGTGTTCAAACCTGCTTGTTTCAGTTTTAGAGCACGTTTCATTGCGTTCCGCACCAAAGTTTTTAGAATAAGAGCCGGGGGCAAGTTAACATCGCGAAGGGCTCGTCTAAACTCCCTCAAGCCTGGCAGGTTTCTACTTTGAGTAGTAGGCATGATATCTTTTTATATAATCTGCCACATGGGATTCTGGGTAATGTTGACCATAAATACTTAAGCTGTGATCGTCATGAACTTCCAGGACATCAGGTTTCAGACTTTTCATAAAGTGGCGAATTCCCGGAAAAGCTTGAGCTCTATATCGAGGAGCCACTTTGCTCATATATGCCTCAAATTTTTGTTTTTGGTATTGTGAGGGTAGTGACTCCATGAGCTTTTGAGCCACCTGGACAGATCGCTCAACCGCATCCACATCATCGTCTTCTTCCTCTTCATCCTCCTCCTCCTCTTTCTCCTCCCCGTCACGGTCTGGATAACTATTTCCAACCATAACGTTTGAACTACTGTTGTCAGCTATGGGCAGCATTTGTTCCTCCCAAACTCTGCGGTCACCTTCTCTCGTCAAGACAGGAGTGTCCAAATCGGGAGTTGAAAAAAGCTTTCGACTAAAAGCTGAACTGGGCGAACCATATGTTGACGGTGTGGTAGTTATTGGTTCAAATGGAGACACTTGGGTGGCAAGATCTTTAACTGGTGTTTTGGTTTCAGCCAACAGAGGGAAAACCGATACAGGAGGACCTGGTGCGTTCGGATGAGATAAAGTAGGATTGCGACGGGAGTGTGAAGCCAAGTATCGTCGGAAAGCGTTTTCGAAATGTTGGAATTTAGTGCCAGGATCCATATCGTTACGATCGAGCAGGTCCCGCAGATCCTGTTCTGTCGGATGCCATTGTGTCAGCTGGAAAGTAAGTGGGAGTTGTATTCCAGCGTTGAGTTTAGGCAAAGCTTCCTCCAGCTTGTCTGCTATATCCACCGGTACCAACCGCATAGGTATAGCGCTACACTTGGCCATTTTTTCGCAAAAAAATAGTGCTGGGGTCAGAATTTGGGGTAGAAAGCCAGAGCCCTTTTTTTACCAAGAGAGCTCTGTGTTTTCGCAAACTCTGTTTTGACTCGGACAGTTTCCTCAAAATCGTTTTGCGACGTTGCAGCTGTTGTTTCTCTGGTTCGGTAAGGGGGACTACTCCTCCAAGCAAGTTTAAAACCACCTCACAAATCACTTTTATCAGATCGCGATCGCAATGTTTTAGAATCAGTTTCCTCAATTTAGTATTGCAAAAACAAAGCGTTTTGAGGAAATGTTTGCATTGCTTTACTCGTCGGAGACACATGCTTCTACACCTGTATCTGAACGAAAACTAGCAGAAGGTGAAAAGGGTAACTTACAATCAAGAATCCAGTCGAAACAAAAATGCATCGAACCAGAATTTATTGAAACTTTTACCCGCCACCAACGTTTACATTTTTGCCAGAGCACACGCACGCGTTTGTCGTCCAAGGCTGACAGCGACGATTTCTGGTTTTGGAAAGTTTAAATTTGATGATTGAACGATAGTAACGTCACATTATTGGTAAAAACACGATCCAAGTCGCCGTAGAGAACTTGCTGATACAGTTTCATACTTAACTCACGACGAGTGGCAGTTTTAGTGGTACCTTTGGCCCTAAGCACCTCTTCATTATCTTTAAATCGAATACAGTAGAGTTTTGGGCGGAGAGCAATAATTTCCACAATTTTCTTGCGACCTGCTTCATTTTTAAACATGCCCAACACCTTATCGTTGTTGACATAGTAATACGGACTGGTCGGATCTTTATTAGATGTGTCAAAATGAGTGGGAATTCGATCGCGTAATTCTTCCCAGAATCCCGGCTGACTGGTTACTTCGTACCAAAAGCTGTCAGTATCCGTGAAAATTAACCGACAGCGATTACCAAACCGGGGACGAATAATGTTATAAGGAAAATTATAGATGTGGAACTTGGCTAGCTCCAAAATAGCAAAACCCACTAGTATGGTTTATTGTAGAAAACCGAAGTTTTTTTCCATCTGAACGAACTCGCAATAATCATGGATACGACGAGCATGACTAAACGCAGGACTGGCCGATAATGCTAGAAACGTTTTCTCCTTATCCACCACGTAAACTTTCTTCCGGTTATCGACATTTTCCACTGTTTTTCCCTTTAAGCAAAATAATTAAATGGATGATCTATCAAGTCTTGCAAACTTTTCCAAAAATATTATTCAGAAGTTTGAAACAATCTCTGTCGGCATCATTTGTCGCGGCAGCTCGCAAAGTCGTGTTCCGCTCGATGTACGGCTTAAAATACGACGTTTGCTTGAATTTTATTGCACCGTGCATTTTGCCAACTGTAGCATTCTGTAGTGAATTAGATACTTCTCCTTGGCCTGAAGCGTAGCACAGACTTTGGTGGAACGACCAGAAAAGTTTAAATTCTGTTCTATGTACTGATCCTGGATGGTCGAGCTCAATTGATCCCAACTGATTTGTTCCTTACGCGGTAGAAAAGGAAAATCATCATGTTCGTCATGGAGATGAGGTGAATACTCCAAATCTACGAGGAACGCGTAGCCCTCCGAGGAATCGGCTCGTAGTGCCATGATTTCACTCAGGCTAGGGCAGTGCCCGTCATCGTTCCAAACAATGTTGTTGGTTGGCAGATGCTACACCATGGCCCAACCGTATAAGTTGTTAGCGTCAAAATATTCAATCGAACAATCAGGAGCCATAGGGTTATAGTCGAACAAACTGGGCGAATTGGCTACTGCATATCGTCGACTAACCGTTGTAAGTCCTCCTCGAATATTTTGTCGTACCATTTCATGCATTGTAACATCGGTCAACAGACTCATCGACAGATTGCTGGAGTAGAGACAGGCATTCCACGAAAAGTGTGAAATACTGTAGAAGTGAGCCGGGTCTAAACCCGAGCTTTGAAACAGAGTTTGACGCAAACTTTGGAAACAATCGGACAAAATACGTACGTCAGATTCCAAATATAAGTCATGGTAGTCGCGGAACGTTTGACAGTTGAAAACATTCCATACGTTGAGAGCGTGTTGGTAGTCTGTCTCTGAAATTGTTTCACCCGACAACGATGAGTAGAACGCTTTACGCGGTGGTAAACGAGGTAAATCAAATACTTCAAGGTTGGACATGTACTCGTACGGAAAAACTCCTTTTCGCGCCACCAATTTGAGTTTTTCCTCGTCGTGTTTCACCCATGATGAATTGCTTAAACAATGGAAAGAATGCAATCCTTTCTTAAGAAGAACCTGAGCCCACCGATCGAGACTCGTGTTCATAAATTGTAACGAGTCCAAGAACCGGACATTGTCTAATTTAAGGGTTAAAAACTTTTCCATCGTTCTGGGAATAATTTGAATGTCTTTCGAATGTCGGGTCATAACTTGTGTGATAAAATGACCATCATAATTTCTAGGGCAAATAAAACTTTAATTTGTGTATATGCAGAAAAGTAATAAACTTACTGTAAGTTGTGGAAGAATACTGGCAGTACGAAATTGGTAATTTTACCATGTAAATTGCATCCATGGTGACCAATTCCTCTGGACACATTTTTCCGTAGTATATCGTAAATGTTTAGCTCGCTGTACATCTTCATCGCGAAGTGGTACTTCTTTCCTTTTCAATCCAATTGCAAGTTCATCGGCTTCTTTGAGAATATTTTTCAGGAAATGCTCTGTTGCGTCTAATCCAGTATAGGTTTTAAACGTAATTTCTTTTCCGAAAATGTCCAATATGATATAACAGTAGGAGAGAGCTTGATGACGGTGGAGTTTTTGTGGGCTCGGCGAATGTTGTTCGTTATTAGGATCAAAGGTGGAAAGAAGAGATTGAAAATCTGCAAGAACAATAGATGGGGAGCCTTGTGCAGCGTGGAAATTTTTCAGCGTCAGTAAGTCATCTTTCCCCGGTTTCGGTACTTTCACTACTCGCTGGCGAGTTTCTTGACAAATACTCCCGATGGTTGGCGTACACTAGCTCTGTAGTGAAACCGTGTAAACAGCGATAGCAGTATAAACGCCGGTTTCGTTCGTTCACGTTGAGTAAACGGCTCAAGGAGAGAATAGGCCAAAAATGACCCAACCCTGGTCCGAAACAGTTGTATAACAGATTGACCGGTTCTCAAATTCGATCAGTAACAGGATCACGAAACATTTTGTCTGAAATTCGAAACGGGTAAATATACGGTTGGTTTCCTCCCATTTCCTCGCCAATACGGGAACGTTTCGCAGCGGTCGTACCTTCCTCTGCTTCGTCTTCCGGTTCGTCATCTTCAAATGAACCATACGGCAAGTAATCGTAGGCCAAAGTGTTAACAGATACAGAGTTAGTCTGCTCGAATTCGTCGATATCGCGTAGCTTTACCGGGAACGTTATCGTATTGGGTTTCAACACCTGCAGGCGGTTCTGAAAGCGGTTGCACATGGAATCTACAACGCAGGTGGTACTGTCGAATTTGTTCTACTCCGTCGATTTCAAATAAAAGCTTCAGCAATACGGTTTTAACAGCATACAGGAAACACCGGATTTGTGTACCGCTTATGCCGGCTACAGCTTTCTTTTTTAGGATATTCTCTGGCAACTGAATAGGGATAAAGCCGGCGCTGCCGGACATTGGAACATACTTGCATATTAAAGCTCGTAATTCATCTATGCATCCCGATCCTTGCATTTTCCCTTGCGTATGCATCAAGTTGGAAATATGCTCAAATCCTCGGGCCATCAGATCTTTCAAAATCGATTCGGAACAGTTCCAAATATTCGCAATGGAAATAAGCCGGACGCCGGTCCACGCTGGTGCTATTTTCAGTGTAGGTGGTTTTCGTTATGTTTGCATGTACAGCAAACTTTACTTCAACCGTGCCAATCTTTTTGATTTGATCTTCCATCAACCCTAAAATCTGTCGGTTGTAGTCGACTAGTAGCTGCTCAATAGTGAGTGGGCTCAATGACTGGGTTTATTTTGATTTTATATTCTCGCAAATGACCCTTTAATGCCTTATCCATTTCTCGGAATATGTCGTAGACTGCAGTTGTTGGTAACTGATCCAGCATTCGTTGGGTTGAGGGCCAGTATACTCGTTGTTTGGCTGAGACGGGTGTACGATCTAATCTTTCGTCGTGACGTAGATAACGTTGAATACCGCGATTTAACGTGATAGATTTAATAGACGGCAACGGAGCTGTGGTATCATCCTCTTCGTCCTTGACAGTTTCTTTCGTCTCGTCTATTTCTACGGATGGTGTAGCTTCATCTGAGCCACCACCACCAGTTTGGTCAGGTACATTGTCGAAGAATGCTTGTTTGGTTAGCCAGTCCAACACATAGCTTGGCAATTCTTGTCCAAACGCAGTCTTTTGTTGCTATTACAGGTTCGAAGATGGGAACTTCGGCTGTAAACATCGCTTTCATGAGAGGGTCCTACATCGGTGACCGCACAACGAATTCGAATCGTCAGAGGGAAAGGATACGGAAACGTTCGGACCATTAGAGGGAAAAGGTACGGAAAGGTCCAAGTCTTCATCAGGAAACGGGGTAGAAAGGTCCAAGTCTTCATCAGGAAACAGGGTAGAAAGGTCTAGGTCTTCCGTGGGAAATACGGTGGAAAGGTTCGGGTTTTCAGCAGTAAACAGGGTAGAGAGGTCCAAGTCTTCGGCGGGAAACGGGGTGGGAAGGTTCGTTTGAATCGGCGGTAAGGTAGTAATTAGGTTAGGATCTTCCGTATTATACATCGGTATTTGCGAATAGTCTTCGACAGCGGTCGTCTCGACCAGTCCCATCAGATCGTGGAACCATTGCGAGTTCTCCATTTCGCCTAGAGAAATAACAGGCAAACCGGTATTAAAATGTTCAGACATTTTAGTTAGGCAAGTGCGACCGACTGAAACGGCTGTTTCGGTATGAAATCTACAACAGCGTTGACGCTCTTTTTATACAGGCTCCTGCCCTATACTGACAAGCTGCATTTTCAGGAGATTATATAATTCTACTGACTTCCCCCAGTTGTCCCAATTTCCGGTGGGATTAGCATACAAAGGATGACATCAGCATATAAAAAAGTAGGCGAATAGGAAATTGCTTATTAGTCGTAATCATGTTTCCCATCTTCACACATCCTGCTCGTATTTCAACAGCCGGTCCTTCGCAGTCTGGCAAAAGTCATGTAGTAGCCAATATATTGCGTAATTTTTCGCTTTTGTTTACCCCGACTCCTGAACATGTTATCTACTACTATGGAACATGGAAACCGCTTTTTGAACAGTTGCAGAGCGAAATTTCCAACCTGACTTTCCAAGAAGGGTTTAATGAGCATGATGTCTATCCTAGAAATACCTTGCTCATTCTGGATGATCTAATGGAAGTTATTGCCAGTCCTTCATCCAGTTCGAAAGCTATTGAAAACCTATTTACTAAGCATTCGCACCATGCTGGAATTTCCGTAATAATAATAACACAAAACCCTTTCTACAAAAACTTCCGGACAATTTCCCTTAATTGCTCCCACATGATTTTGATGAAAACGGTACGCGATGTCGCTCAAATTCGCGCTGTTGGATCGCAAGCTTTCACTAACCAGCTGAAATTCTTCATGGACGCTTATGGAGATGTTTGCGCAAAACCATACTCCTACCTACTCCTTTCGTTCGAGCCGGAGAAGCCAGACGAATGGCGTCTGATGACCGACGTATTTAACCCTTCTAAAAACCCTTTGTTTACCAAGCTGTTGATAGTGTAAACCGAAAACGTAATAAATTAACTTTTTAAGCACGTATAGCGTTTATTTTATATCTTGGTACCGATCTCACCTTCAAATTATTCAAATAATTTCGAGAGTATTATTGTCAATATGCTTCATTTTTGTTTGTTTCAACAATTTTGCCAGTCCATTCGAAGCCTTACAATATAGAAGCGTTTGCCAGGTTGTGCCAAATCATTTTCTCTCATTCCTAACATTTCCGAATGATGTTGACTATCCAGAAGACATTAAATTTCTAGTAACTGTCCTACATTGCGAAGTTAGCTGTTGCAAACGTTCATGGTTTTTCATATGATTTTTTGTTGCTACATTTGGCAGAAAAGTGTGCATATTTATTATTAATACAAAACAATCAGTTGTACATTACAACATTATGCACATTACAATGTGTTATGAGATGACGCACAATGAAAGGATAAGTAACGCAACCATTCAAATATTGCGCGAGAACAAAACGGACAAAATGCGGGAGTTGGTTGTTATGTTGTGGTTCCTCCAACCGTCCGGTCCACAACCAAAACGGTACGATGCTCGACGTAGGTGACATTGGTGGAGGAGTTTGCGAAAACAGCGGCGAAGGTGTTTGCGGATACGGATCGTCTCGTGTCGGACTCGTTGGGATAATAGTGACCATGTAATCGTGGTCAAGAGTATCGGCCCTGTCCGGACTTGCAGGATAGTCCGGAATAGAGTCATCTGCAATAAAATAAAACCGATTAATAAGGAAAATTATTGTTTTCAATACTTACACATAAAGATATCGTCAAAGTGGCTGTACATGTCGCTGACTGAATGAAAAGCAAGAGTTGAACTGAAATTCTTAAAACCTTGCTCGATTATATACTGTTCAAGAAGTCGCGTTAAGCTTAAGGCACATTTTCAGCTGTTAGGATAGGTGTGCGCGCCAATATTGATGGCCAACGAAAATTTGAAAGGCGCACTTACCGAATCGTATAAACAACCGGGCTTTAACCGTTGTCTTTGGTGTATTGAAATTACCCCAATGTTACAATCAGTCACTGGTGAAATGGCGAACAAAACGAGCCGAAACACACTCGAACGAGAGCAGACCAAAGGAATGAAAGGTGGCCGAGAAAGGGAAAGAGCAAAAAGCACGCGGGAGCTAATCTGCAGCTCCTTTTATACCCCAACCTTTCCCCTGTTTTAGCCAACATATGTGGCAAGTTGAAAGAGTCTAAAGTATAGAAAAAGAGGTAACATTCGAGAGTAACATGTCCGGGGAAAGGTTGGGGACTCAACAAAAACGTCAAAACAACAAACAAACAAACAAAAAGTAACCAAAAGGTTGCGAAGTCGCAACAATAGGCCTATTCATAATGGCTTGTTTCCTTCGGGGCATTTATATATAAGGGAAAAAGAAGCTGCAATGTAAAACGCGGATGTGCTTAAAATAATGATTCATTTCCGGTTAAGGCACATTTTCGGCTGTTAGGATAGGCCTATTCATAATGACTTGTTTCCTTCGGAGCATTTACATAGAAGGGGAAAAAAGCTGCAATTTAAAACGCGGATGTGTCTAAAATAATGATTCATTTCCGGTTGTTAAAACAGTCCTTTTCATAACGACATATTTCTTCGGGAAATTTACATATAAGGGGAAAAAGCTGCAATGTAAACGATAGGAATCTGCAGCTGTTCGTAAAATTGTGTAACTGCATGACTGATATTAGACTGCAGCGACCGTTGTGGTGGATACGTACATCTAAAAATATATAAATACGGTACAATTCAACATTTCGTTCATTGCAGCTAGAAAGTTCGATTGTGTAAAATGTCGGTTTACGGTTACATAACTAAGGTTAGTACTGTAAGAACGTTTGAAACATGGCAAAAACGTGAAAGTTATTTTAACTTTTATGTTCAGACGTCGAGCTGTGAATATGTTGCGTGCTGTTGCACCAACATATGTTTACGTAACCGTCTTCTAAGATGGTGTAGAAACAGACAAGTAGTAAAAATTTACTTTTAACGGACCTAGTCCGTTTCAATCTGCTGATATTCCGTTTACGCGATACGTAACTCGCGACACGGTAGTACAAGCGGCAGAATACGATCCCGACTTTCAGCTGAGCCGAGATTGCGAGCCTGGGTGGTGTTAGCGTAAGTTTTATTAATTTACAGGGTTATAATGTAAAATATTTCACTTTTGTTTATCGTTACAGGATTAATGTCATGGATTGAAAAAATATTGTGTATTGCGTTCAATACAGCTTCGTTACATAAAACTTGTTTTATTTTTTCCCTAGTGTGCTAATGGAAAACTGAAGGTAATGGTATAATTCATTAAATCACTCTTGTTCATAAATCCAGGATCGGGTTATGTATGTTTGTCCTTGTTTTTTTGCCCGGCAATACTGCACATCTTTCGATGACGTAGTGGTCTTTTGTCGTGCAAGGAAGGTCAGTTGAGATCAATCCGTTGAACCTTGCGTTCGTACCATCTAGTGCCGGTTTCAGAATGTAGTTTCTTGTCTTACAAGAAAATGTTCCGTTTTATTATACATGTTATTAAATAAATTGGTTTTCATGATTGAATCGCAAAAATGTATTGCATTATGACAGAATACACTTCTACACTGGAATCTTGTTTTATTATATAATTGTATGTAAAAAAAGGCAATTCATGCGAAAATGAGCACTTAGCGCAAAACATTGCGGGAAAAGGGAGGACGTTAGCAGGAAAGAAAAAATATAATAGGCATAGGCATGAGCGCAAGTCGGTTTGTGGGCATGGCCTTGATGGGCAAGTCTTGACAAGCCCAAGCGGGCAAGGCGCATGCGGGAAATGCGTCAGGCGGGCAAGGCGCAAGCGGGCATGAACTTAAAGCGTTAGCACACGGCGGGCAGGGTCCCGGCTGGAGCCATAGAGTAAATATATACTAGGGAGAGCATGGAGCCCCTTCCTTATGGACCTTTTGTTACCACTTTCTGAGGCCCCAGGCTAGTGCCCGCAGATTGGAGGCTTGGCCAAGCCAGGTAGACGGTTTAATCGTCTAACCGGGAATTTTGAAAATGAGCCTGAAAAAAGAATCGATACAAAGGCTATGCGTATCGATTTTCAGCTATGTACCACCAGAAACAGGCGAGATTTTAAAAACATACACAAACAAGGTTTG
>JAHZNP010000723.1:23913-39958 GCA_020615345.1 Triops cancriformis
TTACTCTATGGTGCTTTCTTCTATTAGTATCGTTATCGTTAGAAACATATTTTTATTGACAGCAAGTTATAAAGCTATCGATATGTTTTTATTAAACACATCGATGCGTTTCTTCCAGCCACTTTCTAGCCAATCACCACTTCTTCTGCTCCAAGCTTCTCTCTCAGCCAATCAGCACTTCTTCCGCTGCACACGAACTTCTCCTTTTCAAAACATTTTCTTGTAACGGCACTTTATACAGGGATGCGGTCTCTGGTGTGCTCTGTAGCTGGAGCAGAGCCCCAGCGGGCAGTACGTGAGCCATTTATACTACTCTCTTCGAGGTCACGGAGGAACTTTCCTCAACTGAAAAAAATAAACTTGAAAAGCTGTTGAAAAAGCACAGGAAAGTAATCTCCCTGCACAAAAAAGACCTTGGCAGAACGTCTCTAATACGACACGAGATCCACACAGGTCAAAATTCACCTTTACGTGTCCATCCAAGGAGGATTCCAGCACACTGGAAGCCTCAGTTGGAAGAAGTGGTTGGCGATCTGATGAAACAGAGCGTCATTACACCCTCGCTTAGCCTTTGGAGCTCACCTGTAGTTATGGTGCGAAAGAAAGACGGCTCCTTACGTTTGTGTATAGATTACAGGGGCTTAAACAACCTGACGACGAAAGATGCGTATCCTTTGCCAAGGATTGACGATACGCTGGATGCCTTGGCTGGATCAAAATATTTTTCGACTCTAGACCTGGTTAGCGGATATTACCAGCTAGAGCTAGAGGAATCCTAGAAAGAAAAGACAGCTTTTCAAACTCCAAGTGTTCTATACCAATTCAATGTTATTCCGTTTGGCCTATGTAATGGACCAAGTTCATTCCAAAGGCTCATGGAATTGGCCCTTAAGGGCCTGCAATAGAAGACGTGCCTGATCTATTTGGATGACGTGATTGTGTTCAGCAAGACGTTCGACGAGCACCTCCAATGTCTCGATGAAGTCTTCCGCTGGTTCGAAGAGAGCAATTTAAAGGTAAAACTATCAAAATGCAAATTGTTGTGCTCCTCAGTCCCGTTTTTGGGGCACAGGATAAGCCAGGAAAGGGTGCATACGGACCCCCAGAAGACGTCGGCTATCGAGGAGTGGCCCCGACCGAAGTGTGCAGATGAAACCCATCGGTTCCTGGGCTTAGCCTCCTATTATAGGCGATTTGTACCAGGGTTTGCAGACACCGCAAAACCCTTATATAAACTAACCGAAAAAACGCTACCTTTAATTGGACAGAAATGTGCGAAAACGCTTTTCGTACCCTAAAAAACAAACTAACTACGGCACCTGTCTTGGTGTACCCGGATTAAACGCAGCCTTTTACAGTCGACACTGACGCTAGTAATGTCGGTCTGGGCGCAGTGCTAAGTAAGTTAGTAGACGGGGTCGAAAAGACCGTCGCCTACGCCAGCAGGTCATTAACCAGGCGGAGCTAAATTACTGCGTAACAAGAAAAGAGTTGCTGGTCGTGGAATTCGCCATGACACAATTCGGTCATTATCTACTAGGGCGTTCCTACGCACAGACAAGAGTGCAGTGGCATGGCTAAAGTCATGTAAAACCCCCACGGGCCAGATACTCAGATGGCTTCAAGAGCTAGAGAACTTCCAGTTTTCCATGATACACCGACCAGGCAGGAAACATACCAACGCAGATGCGTTGTCAAGAAGACCCTGCAACCAATGCGGAAAGCAAAGGGACGAGGATGCTGAGGAGGAAGGCGAAATACCGTGCGATTCGCCAGCCGCAGACGGTTACGGTGTAGCTGCCATAGATATCCCAGAATCTTCCCAAGTGGTAAGGCAACAAGAAGGGGACGCAAACCTTCGAGTGGCAAAAAAACTGGATAGAAAACAGCGCGAATGTTCCCAGATCTGCAAAAGACCTTAACCCCACTCTGAAAAGTTACTGGACCCGAAGAGACGCGTTGTGCCTAAGAGAAGGGGGGCTGTACCGGCTATGGAAAACGGCAGCTAAGGTAGACTCTTATTTACCCTTGGTGGCAGATCAGCAAAGGCCGGCCATTTTAGAGGCATACCACAGCAGCGAAACAGCAGACCATATGAGATTTGAAAAAACTTTAGAGAAGCTGCGGACAAGATTCTATTGGCCGAGGATGAGAGCCGACGTGGCTGCGTTTTGTCAAAACTGTTTAACTTGCCAACAATGAAATCCCTTGCAGGAAACCCGTAGAGCCCCACTAAAACACTTACGCCCTGCGTTTTCCAACCAAATTATGGCAATGGACATTCTAGGCCCACTCTCTGAAACAGTTGGCGGAAATCGGTATATCCTAGTTGTGGGTGACTTATTTAGCAAATGGTTCGAGGCCTATCCAATCCGAGATCAAGAAAGCACAACGGTTGCCAACAAATTCTTGAATGAGCATGTTTACCGATTTGGGACCCCAGTAGAATTACACTCTGACCAAGGACGTTATTTTGAAGCTAAATTACTGGCGGAAGTTCGCCAATTACTAAATATTCGAAAATCTCGAAAAACACCGTATCATCCGCAAAGTGATGTGTTTGTCGAGCGGGCAAATAGAATCATATTGGCAGGGTTTAGTAAATGGATTGAAGAAGGAGAAGAGACGTGGGATGCATTGCTGCCCAAGGTCTTACTGGCCTATCGGTCGGGAGTGCAGGCATCAACGAAGTTTTCTCCCGCTTTGTTAACTTTTGGCAGGGAGCTACGACTTCCAGAGGACCTTTTATTTCAAGGAGGAAATATGAGTGGAGCACCTAACGAAAAAATTACGGAGACAGATTATGCCTCGGAAGTGAAAAGAAATATGTCAAATGTGTATAAAATTGCTCAAGGAAACCTAGAGATTTCATACGAAAGATAGTAGGAGCAGCACGACAAAACTGTCCACGGGAAAGCATATGTAGTGGGTGATAAAGTGCTACTGAAATCACTACCTAAAAGAGGCAGGAGCCCTAAATTCCACCGCCCATGGGAAAGGCCGTTCAGTGTAATTAAAGTAGTGAAGAAGTGCTACGAATCAAGCACGACCAAACAGGTCGCCGGAAAGTAGTGCACTTCAATAATATCAAGCCTTGCTCGGTAGCGAAGTTCAGAAGCAACGTTCCATTACCGGACCCTCAAGAAAACTTACCTCACCTCGCGCAAAACGGCGAAACGGTAGCACCACAACAAAAAGGTAAGGTACCAACGGAGGAACCGAGAAGATTAGAGGAGAATCAGTTCGCATCGAACGAAGAAGACACAACGCATTGGGTTGTATGGTCGGACGATGCGGATTTAACAAGCGGGAGACCACCTGCAGCAGAAGCTACAGTTCGTGTTCCAGGTAGCCAAACGGACGGAAATGTAGTCGAAAATCTTGCTGTAAGCGAAAGCCGTGCCTCAGCCCCGTCTCGTCCAGTACGGTTAAAAAACCAACCTGAGCTACTGAGGTATTACGATCCTGGGCAATCACTAGGGATTAGGGAGTGAACTTTTATAGAGGGGGCGAGTGTAGCAGAGCTATATTCTTGGAGATTAAGGCCAGTTAAATTGGGCCTGTCACCCAGCCTGGAGTATGTTACAGGCCCCTTGGGTAATAAAACGTAACCCTTGACAAGTTAACTAACAACCATTGTCCAGATGTATGTTCGAACTAACACGTCTGACTAGGCAACTGTGAAGTCAGTCGTAGTTAAACCATCACCTCGAATGCGCAAGTTTACACTTGCTTTGCTCCGCCCTTATTGATAGAATTAAAAACAATTCCACGTGGAACGAGGGACGCCCATAGGAAAGCGTACTTCTTTGTAATAATACTCATATTGCGATATTTATCTTCCGCCTCTGTTGCTAAAATAAATTGATAGTTTCAATTTTTTACTCAATTTGATGGTGAACTACTTACACGAAATAACAAAATGTTTTCCGATTATTACCCATGTTTCTTCTTTCTTCTTTTTGTTTTTGAATAGTTTAGAACTAGTATCCCAAAGCGCGGGATTACTCCTAATCTCGGTAATGAACGATACTTTCCGTTCGAAGTTCCAACTCATCACTGTTCAACGTTATTGCAGGAAACGACAGAAACCACAGTAAACTGCAGAAGAGCAACCGCATTGTATATATAGCCATCTACGTAGTTTCATAAACGCTTTTGCCGTTAAACAGATAAAAAGTCAGTAGTTCAAAGGTCAGCTTAATGCTGAACTGGTAATGCATCATAACGGTACACTGGTAATTTCCGCTAAAGGCATATCTTCTACTTTTTATATTCATTTTTAGTAATAAAATATACGGATAAGAATCTACCAATTCAATTATTATTTTCATTGATTTCGTACGGTGTATCATTCGTGTATATTTTGTACACGTGCTTTTGTTTCAATGGGAGGTATTAGAAAACTCATGTTTCCTCATTGGTAGGTCAAAATTCGGCAGCCGCTATGCCAGCTTTTTGACCCAACTTTTGCCGAAACGGATCGAAGGCTTTCGAATCCTCCTTGCTGGCATACAATGTGCAGCAAACCATCCGGCTTGTGGGAAAAAAACCGCTAGTCTGGCTGCACCTTAACTCGTTACGTCACAAGCTTGCTTTCTAAGCCATTAGGGTTGTCTTTTCATCGCCATTAGCTCGCACGGTGCATAGGAGATTTCACGATATGCCGACTGGACCGATGTTTTCGCCATCAGGGTCTATACTTTTGACAAAATCAATGGCTACTTGAACCACTGCTATAGAATCTATTGAAAGGGACTTCGTTTTTTATTTTCTTGCTCTTCTCTTCTTTGTGTCCTTCTTGATTTAAATGAGTTCTAAATGATTTCGCTCGTGGTCAATCCACCATCATGTGATTCCAAGAGATCTTCGATGACCTCAGCATTTACAGAATTTAATCCTTCACCTCCGAATTCCTACCCTACTGCTACTATCTCTGCACCGTCGTTATTGATAGTTTGCAGTGAACTACAATCGCCTGGTAAGCTTAAAACAAAATCTAGCCAAATCTTTCTCTATTCAGTATTCATGTTTGACCTCTTTAGATCATTCAATCCTTTTTTAAGTTTTTGATGACATCAGCTATGTTAGAATTAAGGCAAAATGTACTCAGTCTCTATGCACAGCTCTTGCGCTTAATGCCCACAGTCCGTTGCTGCGCACCACTAGATTTTTGAGCGTATAAAATAAGGTAATGTGACATCTAGTGGAGAAATATGTACTAAATTTGACCAAAATTTGCAACAGCGTAAAAGTGAAATCGCGTAAAACGAGACCGCTTAAATGAGGGGTTCACTGTACACATTTTTATGGGGGTTGGGCGTGCAGTGTTAGTATAGATTTTTTTAAATACCATTTCCAGCTTTTTCGTAGTTTTTATAAATTCTACCAATCATTTCCTTAGCTTCAGCTGCTTATCTGGCTCCCATTTTCCAAACCCTAGGATGTTTTCGGTTGGTCCAATGGTATTTGGTTCATCGAAAAACTGAAAACGAATTTCTGTGGACGTAAGGAATTTCATTCCATTGTGTATACACCGTTTTGTTCAGTCTCCTTAGCCTAACGATTGGGTAGATCGAAGATGTCCTTCTCCCCGACCATCTTGATTAAAAAAGAAAAAAATATAGATCGATGTGCTTTTTTATGGCCTCCAGATAAATATAAGATAGTCCGATGGAGTAATGTCAGGACTGTAAGAAGTGCGCGATAGAACATCCCTGGAAACTTCGAACAATTTTTGTAAAGGGCGGCAAAGATGTGTTTTCGTCATATTGAAGGCTACGCCACTTCTGTTGGCCAGGTGGTGCGGGTTCCTGTTGCCCAGACTGACGTCAGCAATGTTCACGTTTTTGTGATCTGAAAATGTGTCCCCCTTCTGTATCTTCCTTATTGCCCTGTTTGTCTACAAGTTTCACGTCACACGTACCTGACACTTGTTATTTGCACTGTCCATGACCTTCTAAACTGATATAAAAGCCCCCTATACTCAACATCAGTAGCTCAGTCCGGGCTGATTCTTCCTCTTAGAAGGATAGGCTTACCTGGGCTTATTTCGCCTTACAAACAACCCTTCCCCTTCACTTACTATGTAGCCCTCTTTGATCTTAATAAACGTAATCTCACTTCGTATTCTCGGCTGTTAAAACGCCACGTTACACTGGCGGCAGCGGATTCGAACCAAACACGCCATCCGAACTTACATTCTGAGAATTCGCTGCCCAACTTAAATTTTTCTTTCTTACATTTTTCTCAATTCTTGTTATATAAAAGCTTGCACGCAGTTTCCATTCATTTTAACTCCAATCCTCGTAGACCTCGCTTTGTGCGTGGGTTGTGTTGACTTCGGCAACCTAGGATAGGGTTTTTCCATTTCATACAGACGAAACGTCTGTGTTTCACAGAGCCAAGACGCTGATGCTCAAATTGTCAAATTGGGGAAATGAGGTAAACATGAAACTGTAAAGGGGTATTGAAATTAGAAAACAGAAATACTAAAAGCGCTGAAAACTCAAAACAAGATAACGAGAGGCCTAAGTAAACGATTCAAGGAATCGACATGTTGTATTCCCAACAGTTCTAGTAAATGTTGTTCACTTAAGTAAACTAACCCCAAAAGATAAGCCGCGCGATAATTGTTGTCAACGGGCCTAATAGAGTGAGGCGGAAGCACCTCGTGCCAAGGCTACGGTCTTGGGTGCCGAAGCTGAATCTCGAGGCCCATAATGAATAGCCTATATGTGACTAGTATAAAAGGATGAAGAAGAATCGGACCCTTGGTCTTCCAGAGCCTTCGAGAGTCTTCAGAGTCCTCCAGAGCTTGCAGAAGTAATCAAGCAGCACCTACCATTAGAAGCGTAGCCCTTGCAGTTACCGCCGCAGTTACCGTGTCAAACATTTGTAACAAGTGAAAAATAAACATTTAGTAAACTCCAACCAAGTGTTCTTTAATCTCAATCAAAAGAGCCTTGTTACAAAACACTTATTCGACGATCTCTTGTATTAAACGCTTAAGCGTACCTTCATATTGAAGCCCGGGGAGGCATCCAATACATTGAATTTGTAGAGCCCATGGAGGCATTGAAACCGTCGCAAATATTGAAGCCCAAAGAGGCCTTGTGACCTGAGTTGTTTTGAGCCAAAGAGAGGCAACTTTTCCGCCGCAAAGGGTGACCTTCGGGAACATTCCTTCACTGCTGGCGATGTGTCGGAGTAAGAATCTACGATACGCGTGACCAGTTCTTTTTCAATCCACGAATTGCTAACGAGATATCTTTATTGCTAAATGGTGCTTTGTTTTCATTTACAGGAATCCAGACTTCGTGTAATCCGTCTGCAGTTTGCTGCCAGCCGTATCCTGTTAATTTGGTTGTGTTAACGTGGATGCGAGGACGCATCTTTTTCCGAAGGAGGGAGTGATGTGATGTGAAAATGTGGCCCCTTTCTGTATCTTCCTTATTACCCTGTTTGTCTACAAGTGTCACGTCACACGTACCTAACACTTGTAATTCGCACTGTCTATGACCCTCTAAACTTTTATAAAAGCTCCCCTATACTCAACATCAGTAGCTCAGTCAGGGCTGATTCTTCCTCGTAGGAGGGTAGGCTACCTGGGCTTAGTTCGCCTTACTAACAACCCTTTCCCTTCCATTAGTATGTAGCCCTCTTTGATCTTAATAAACGTAATATCACTTCGTATTCTCGGCCGTTAAAACGCAGCGTTACATTTTCAACTGATTTCGGGTGGTTCACAGCGTTTTTCTGCGATATACTGACGATCTCCTGTATCTGCTGAATATTCTGTGTGTGCGCTCTTCCTTCCCAGTTGAAATTATTCCCAAACGTTGTCCGTCGCAACTGTGAGCCAGATATTTTTAATATCATCCTTCTGATTTAATATCTCCTTACTTTTGGGCGGATACTGTTGGGTCCATATTGCGAATCACTTCACTGAACGACTGTGAGTGCCGGAGTGAGTGCCGAGTGATGTCACAAGTTATAAAAAAGAAAGTAAATCCTTGTGACTTTTCCTTGTATTTAATCCCGACTAATTCGCTCCTTTCTTTGGAAAGCTTTGTAATTAAATGTAAGTAGGGAGAAGTTTACGAAGGCTTGTATTATTCAGACCAGAGGCATATTATGTCATAGGCTCCCCCACACTTAATTTTTCCGCATTATATTATCGATATTTATTTTTTACTTGTAGTCGAAAGTTCGAACATAGTACCTAGAACTGCAATAGCGGTATCGATATTGAAATATAGTTGCCAGAACAACAAACATTCTTTGTTGTCAAGGTCCCATTCCTTCAGCTCTTCTCTATTAACGCGTTTATCAAGAAAGGAGGGAAGGTCAACAAGGTTTCTTAGAACGCCAAGGACTGACTGATTTATTTGACATTTTATTTATTTTTTATTATTTTGTTTTCTTTATTTGCTTTCTTTATTCATTTTCTTTATTTAATTTATTTCGTCTACAATGTGTTATGACAAATTCATATGTAATTAAAATAAATAATGAATTTATGTAGAGCAATTAATATTTAGTACTCGTAACATGAAGAGAAGGGTTTAGATTCACAAGAGCTTCATCCTGGTTGTAGAAAGCTTAAGAAAATACTCAGTATTCAGCCACGGTGTACACAAACGCCTTATGGGAGAATAACATGGCGAATTGGTTCAGGTGATAGCTCAGAAATACGTCCATATTCCAAAGAACAACTTTGACAGTAATGTTAGCAACACTAATGTGTACTACACTAGGAGCTCACTTTTTTAAAAAAGCCTCTGAATAAATTTTAAATGTGTCGTTAAATTTTTTCAACTTTTTAAATAAACAGAAAAACGAAAATCGGGCCTCTTTTTGCAGTAGATATTTACTTTTTGAATTTGTTGGTGAAAAGAAAAATGAAATCGGGCAAGTACTTTTCAAGAAAACACCTGAAGAAGTTTCTAAGAGATGTAAGATTTCAGCCCTCCGTATTGTGGTGCCACAGCTCAATGTGGAGGACTTGCAAATTCGGGAGTAGATGCAAACAGAAAAGGGAAAGAAGGATTAACCTTCACGGACGGCTTAGCTGACATCGCCAAGGGCACGCCTCAAATAAAAAACAATTTCCCCGAGAATAATGTTTTCCTTCAAGAAAGGAACGTTGGAAGCCTTCGGTGTTTTCCTTTGGGAGTTTCGGTCAGCACTTGCACTTCCTCGCGCTGAGTGCGATCGTGGTCTTCCGCTCATGACCGCTTGCAAATAACATCTATTAAATCGGATACGTGACGTAACCAAAGAGGCTTGGGGTAAGAACTCAGAACGCACTCAGTGTTGCAAGGTAACGTCATAACCTGTGACCCTGCGTCATGATGTATGACGTTGTTTATAAACAGTAGTAGGATTCGCGATTTGTATTACCCGTTGGGAAACTTTGCGTCACTGTCCTTGACGTTTTTCCCTCCCTACATTTCGAGCTACCCCAATGGGTCTTGGCTGCGTTTGCTTGGAGCTGTGTTCATGATAACAAAGAGAAGACTGAAATGGCGTGAAATGCGTCGTCGGGGCCAGAATAGGCCTACGTCGGCGATCAGTTTGCCATGTTGCTAGATTTTGGCTAATACTTAATAATGTTAAATTTATTAATATCCAACAAAAGACTTTTATAATGTCATTATAAAATTTCATCTACGGGTTTTTGACCTCTTTGCATTGCAGCTTAAAAATTGTAACAGAAACTAAGGGATGCGAAAAAGACATTGGCTAATTCGGAAGGGACATTTTTTAGTTACCATTAAAATTCATGGTGCCAAGTTTGGTTAAATTGGGATATATTATGTAATTGAGCTTTACAGTCCCCAGAACATTCAGTCTACTGAATGATCCTTCTTCTCCATCAAACGAATGGAAAGTAGTTTTTTGTGTATTTACTGATTTTTTGTATCAGTATTTGTCCCCTGTTAAATTGAAAAATATTCGACTTCTGCTGGTATAGTAATTTTTTATACATAATTTTGTATTATGGCCTATATTTACTTTATTACTTTATTTTTTACTGTTGTACAAATGAGGCAGTATCTTGTGAAATGCAAATGATATAGGCGTCTTTCCTTTAGAGCTTGAGTACGACTAGCTTGCCCTCTGGTTTTAGCTATCGTAACTAAGCAGTTATACTCTCCGGGAATTTGTTCTCTCTAAGGGGAAAGCAGTGTCTCCATCTGTTATCGGAGAAAATCCAGGGAAGTGTGTATACCGTGTCCTTAACGGCATAAGGATACGTCATAGATGATAAGCCTTAGAAAGTATAGTTAAGCCGTAGAAAGCCAAACAGGTCGTTTCGACCTGCCTACAACCACGCGCTACGCCAGTAGGCGGTCGTTTAGGCAAAGGGTCGTTTTGGGTTCGGATCGTTTTGACCAAGGTCGTTTTGATTAAGGTCGTTTTGACCTCAACCCGGCCAGAAGACTGTCCCTAGCGCGCGTCAATCCTGATGTCTGTTTGAAGTCGTATTAATTCCCAGGTGGAAGCTCTGCACTCTCAACTCGGCGGATCGTGTTCAGTAAAGATCGATGGTCGGCAGGCAAAAAATCAAAGAACGTAATTTCTTGCAATGTCTTCAGTAATTTGTAGAGATGACAGAGGACCGAAGGTGTAGGAACTGCGGGAAATCGGAAGAAAGTGTAAAACACCTTATTATGGAATGCCTAATTTTTACCAGTCAGAGAAAGGCCCTATTTCATAAATTGAGACGGAAAAACATACCACTAACACTAGATGAGATACTAGGGTATGGTCCGCGACCGATCAACGAAGGGTTTTATATTCTAAACTCGTGCTGCAATTTTTTAAAGGACACAGGAATAGTCGATTTTATCTAGTCAGGGATTTGTAGAGTAAGAGCCGAAGACGACAATACGTCGTCTGCTCTACGTCGGTCGTCTTAAAACACACACAGAAAAATTATATTGGTGTCCGTAAAAATTCACTGCAACGAGATAAACACAAAAATGCAACTTAGTGCAGTTAGCAAGATTTACGAAAGGGCAATTTTACTGTTCTGTCACTCTTTGTTTGAATCAGAAGGTAATCTCTTTAAAAGCAGGAGAAAACGGGTGGGTACACTTTCACCTGTCCGGGAGAGAGTTCATACTTTCCCTAATGTGGTCAGTCTAGTGGACGACCAAAAAACATTTCAGTTTATCAAAATTAAACAAGGGATAAAAAACAGTTTAGTCATGTATTCATAACAGGCGTACAGTATTTAATTATGATTGAATTGTTACACACGGCACGGCACCGGCACCGATATGAGGAGGAAAAGCAACGAAAAAATCCTCCCAGGACCAAGATATTCCATACTTTCACCTAACTTAAGGCCTCTGAAAGTTGGTTGCGGAAACGTTGCGTTAACCTAAAGACAACGTTGCTTTTGTCAGTTACAGTTGACGTTCAGTCAACGCGGATACTTTCACGTAGCCTTTAATGCCTAGTGCACACTGGAGTGTCAGCCGTGCCGTGTATGCCGTGTATGTTGGCATGGCTGACACGTCTCGAAACACGTCGACTTACACAAGAATGTTGGCACAAACCAGGGTGTGTGTTTGCCCAGCCCACCTAATCTGTGATTGGCGGAAAAGCGGATGTCAGTTGTGCCTGTATGACAAAAGTTGAGCAGTGCTCAACTCATAAGTCAGTGCGATTATGTTGTCCTGTGCCGAAATTTTGTGGTTTGTTTACTAGTCGTATGTCGTGTGTTGTGTGCGTCGACATAAACGACATTCTAGTGTGCACCAGGCATAAAGGTACAAGTTGTTGCTTGGAAACGTTTATTCAACCTGAAACCGACCTTGCCATAAGCGGCTACAGTTGACGTGTAGGAAACGCGGTAGAAACAACCAATTGTCAAGTCATTTTGACGTTGCAAATTTGACGATGACTTTCGACGACGGCGATGTTGCTTCTACCATTTTCGACATTCATGTGCTACTTGGGATACCAGTGCATATTTATAGCATCCGCAAAGTCGTAATACTGATAGGTTTTTTCCTCGTATTTCTAAGAATGTCTTATCCTGACCTCTTCCTTTCCTTCCGCATTCTTGTTAACCGTCCCTTGTTGCAACCTCAGGTCAAATATTACACATAAATGTAATGTGGTATGGATAATCGGGGGACTGTTTTTGTCAAGTCTAGTAGTAAAAATCAATCGTCATTCGAGAAGTCCGCGTGTTTCTTTTTCGATATTGTTCATTTCTCTGGATATCTGTAAATAAATCACTTCCCTACTTTACGCTTCCATCAACTCAGAATCGATTATAACATTCAGCGGTGGATTGGAACGTGAAAGAAGAGTAATTTGCAGTTGAAAAGTGAACAAAAGTTACGAACGAAACGGGAGTTAGTCGCATTATGGAGAAATTTGCCATTCCACGAAGATGGTATTTACCAATTGGAGAATATGTCAGACACGAAGACTATTGCGAGTCCAAGAATTTTATTTCCGAGTGAATAACGGATTTCGGCTAATTTTTGCAAAATTAAGGCGAGTTGCGACGGGCAATCGTTGGTCAGATGCCACTTGTTTCCGAGTTCTTCCTGCCTTGATTGTGGGTGACGCTGAGGGAGATTTGGATAACTTAGCAGATCAATCAACGTCCTATTCCGAGCTGCTAGCAGCTCTTCAGGATATGTTCATGCTAGCGGAGTTAAGAAGATTACACTTGACCGAATTTTACAATCGAAAGCTTTCCAAGACGGAATTTGTCAATACTTAAATTAGCGACTTGAAGCTCTGTTCAATGCAGCTAAGCCGTACATAACCGAAGACACCACGGTAAAACCGTTCGTGATGGAGCAGTTTATTACAGATTTACCCGTCAACTGGCAGTCCCTTGTCTACGATGCGCAAATTAAGATGTTACCTGGGCTAGTGGAAAAGCTAAATGTTATGCGAACTTCTCGCGGAGACATTCGTCAGTCGTTGCAGTCTAAACCCGTACAAAGTCGTGTAATTCATGTGATAGTAGCGAACAACCGAGCAAAGCAAGGCGTGATTTTGTGGTGGTAATATAGAAAGGTAAATGCTTTGGATGTAAAAAGTCGGATCCCCTTAGGAACAATTGTCTTTGCTGTCTGGGGAAATTGCACGTTACGGGGGCATGTATAGTCAGATTGTCGCACAAAATGTCGTAATTGTCAGAAAGTCGATTATTTGAATAAAGATTTTCCGGAAAAATCACCACAGCCAGTAGCTAGGTGAGTTGTCACTGGGTCGTGTCCTATGCTAAACTTATCGGTCAACGGACTTAGTTGTTCGGCATTAATAGATAACGGTAGTAATTGTTCTTTGGTAAGTGCAGATGCTGCTGTAAAGGGGTAGTGAAATAAGGAAACATAGAAATAGTAAAAGCGCAGAAAAGTCAAATAAGATAACGAGAGGCCTAAGTAAACGATTCAAGGAACCGACACGTTGTATCCCCAACCGTTCTAAGAAATATTGTTCACTTAGGGATCGTCCACAAATGGCGGCACCGAAAAATCGCGAATTTTTTGCCCACCCACCCCTTCGGTCTCCTACCGCCACCTTTGCCGTCAGGCCACCCTCTAAAATGACGCCATTACCTGGTTGACCCCTCTCACAAATTAAAAAAGGGGAAAAACACAAAAATAAGAAATCTTGTGCATTATACAAGATTTCCTAATTATTCTTTGTTATTTAATATTTTACGTAAAACGTAAAACTGATTTGTACAAAATCACCGGTTAAGTTTAGAGTTATATGGCGTCACTTTCTTGCTAACCCCCTTCCACCCTCTCGTCATCTCGCGTAATCTTTTACTGAACCCACCGACCCTCTCCCCGGGTGGCGCCATTTGTGGACGGCCCCTTAAGTAAACTAACCCCAAAAGATAAGCCGCGCGATAATTGCTGTCAACAGGCCTAATAGAGTGAGGCGGAAGCACCTCGTGCCAGCGATACGGTCGTGGGTGCCAAAGCTGAATCTCGAGGCACATAATAAATAGCCTATATGTGACTAGTATAAAAAGACGGAGAAGAATCAGACCGGCTCTGGCAGAAGTCATCAAGCAGCATCGACAGCACAAGCCTTGACCGTTGTAGCCGCGTCCGTAGTGTCCGTGCCCAACTCTTGTAATCGTGAATAATAAACATTTAGTAACCGAAACCTAGTGTTCTTCAATCTCATAAAAGAGCCTTGCTACACTGGTGGTAGCGGTTACGAACAAGCTGCGAAGAGAATCTTCAGCCGATTTGGCACATTTCCTTCAAACTCAAAAACAGTAAGTACTCGTTTTCTTTCCCCAGCTTTCAAAATGACAGCCACTTCATCACAAAACGACTTAATACATCTTACAGCTTCCCAGCTAAGCGACACTTTATCCCCATTATTAAACACAACGATTCTAAATAGCTTTTAAAGTTTTTCAGGTGGAGTTAAACGATGATTCAGTTAGAAGATTACTTCAAGATCTAGAGGCTGTAGCAGAAACAGCTAAGTGGAATACAGATCAAACACTTACGGCAGGTAAAATTAAACTTATGGGAGAATCTCGTTCCTTTTACCATAACCTAACAGAAAAGCCTAAAGGTCTCGCGGAATTTAAATGCGTTATTTTGGACAGATTCGGAGAAAACAGCGCTGAAGTCCACAGGTTACTAATATTGCAAAACTGTACACAGCAAAGAAACCGGAAAGTTCGAGATTTAGCAGACCAAATTGTAAAGTTAACTCGTAGAGCACACGAAAAGGACTATCTACCAGCAACGCAAGAATCGTTGGATAAAGAAATGAAATGTCATTTCACTAAAGGTCTAATACTGACTCTACAAAGATGTTCTAAGCGCCCAACCGCTCACCTTTAAGGACGCAGTCTCGGTTGCGGCGAGAGAAGAATCATTCGACTCGCTCCAAACAAGTAACAGACAGAAGTCAGAAATAGCACGGTTAGCAGACGCTGTCGCGGCCTTAACACTTAATAATCAAAGGAACAAAAGTTTCTCACCAACTAGATGTTACGAAAATAGGGATCCGTATTTCAGGGATAAGTATAACCGCTCTAGAAGTCGCGAAAAGAAAGTCCGTTTTACTTCCTACACAAAAAACACAAAACAGTTTTCACAACTCACTTCGGACATTACGAATTTAACTGTCTTCCATTTGGATTATCAAACGCACCAGCCACATTCCAAGGCTTGATGGATAAAATTCTTGCAGATAATGTAAGACTTGAAAAAGTTCTATTTTTTTCAGTCGATTAAATAGTCTTCTCTAAAACATTCTCAGAACACCTCGACCATTTGCGAGAAAATTTTAAAAGACTCAGGAACGCAAGTCTAACACTTAAAGCGAAAAGATGCGAATTCTGTAAACCCTCCGTTAAATACCTTGGGCATGTTGTCTCCTTGGAAGGAGTACAACCAGACCCAGATAAAATAAAAGTCATTCAAAATTACCCAATTCCCAGTAATATAAAAGAAAATCGATCATTTCTAAGATAGGCCGGATATTACCGGAGATTCATTAAGAAATTTTCATCAGTTGCAAGACCTCTTACCAAACTGACTAAGAAAGATTCAGCTTTCAAATGGACTGAAATAGAACACAAAGCGTTCAAAAAATTGAAAAATCACCTTGTAAGTAGTCCTATATTGGCCTACCCAGATTTTTCTCAGCACTTCATCTTATATACTGATGCCTCAGACGAAGGTCTCGGGGCAGTACTGAGCCAGAACCAGAAAGGAAATTAAGTAGAGGAAACTCGGGTCAATTGTAACGTTTCGCGAAAGTAACAAAAATCATAGCTTTTGAACGAAACGTCTCATGTAGCTGTAAAAAAACAGGGTCATGTCAAATACCGTTACCCAGCCTTAAAAAAGTTACATGTGAAACGATTGAGATTTAACCGAGATAATCAACTTTATTTGATTTTGCTACATTTTTTAGTGAGAACGGGTGGTACTTTATTGCCCGTTGCGTTAACTATAGCTTACCAAAAAAATATAAAAAATATTTTTTAAGCTCGTCGAACGCTACTGAACGACAC
>JAHZNP010000724.1:0-39791 GCA_020615345.1 Triops cancriformis
AAGAGGGACCGGTTACGGAATACGGGCCGCGGCCGGTGTCGTAAAGCCGGCAGACCTTTGTGTTAGGTTGAAACTAATAAAATCGTAAATCTAGCATGCAATTGTTTACGTGTTTTTGTCTTCGGAGTGAGAGAGAAGGTTTGTCGGCGTGGGCACACAAGAGGGGCTCTTGGCACGATGTGCTTTCCGCCTTCCTTCCATTTCCCTCCGAAGGGACTAATTTCATGTTAGTAAGAAACGGTTACAAAGATGTGTTAAGCGGAATGTTATATTTTCACCGTTACAAACAGAACCTGAAGTAATATATATCTTTTGCATTTTAGTCGATTATCTAACGAGATCGAGGAAGAGAACAATAGTGACGAAAACGGGAGCCCTTTGCGGAAGAGGAAGAAGAACTTTTTTGAAACATTCCAAAGAGGAAGTAGTTTGGAGATAGACGAAGTTGACAGATTTATGGTAGAGGAGGTAGCCGAGTCGCCCTCAGATTTCACGCAACTTGACCGTCACGCAACAATAAAGGACGTCTTTCTGTAAGTGTAAATAAGTTTAAAAAAATTCTATCGTTGATATACTTATGGTTCTGTTTTTATGCTAGTGAATTTAACGCAGCCTTGCCTTCATCAGCAGCCTGTGAACGGCTGTTCAGTACCGCAGGCTTAATTTTCTCCCCGAAACGGACGAGACTTTCTGATCGTAACTTTGAGATGCTAACGTTTCTCAAAGTCAACAATAAATGCTATCACAACTGGAGTCACGCATGGAAATAGAAACAGAACAAATTTTTGCATGTGAAATATGCAGACGTTCTTGTCATGGTTGTTCTTTTCCTATTTTGTTTTTTCCCTCTTGTTTTATGCCGATCTCGTTTTCGCTACGGTTTCTGAAAATTTTTAAGTGGTAGGCTTCGGAATGGCTTCTTCGTGCAATCACCTCAGTGCAATATAAGAAAATGTAATACCGTAATAGTGTGTTACTTGTAATGTGTGACTGCCGAAAATTGCCTGTATTAGTGCCATTTCATGTACTAGTGCCATTTTATGTTTTGTTGAAAAGCTTTGTCCCATGCGTTAATGTGCAACAACTAAAAACTAATGTGTGACTGCCGAAAATTGCCTGTATTAGTGCCATTTAATCCCTTTGTCGAGAGCATTCCTCATGTGTTTCGTACGTTCGAATACGATATTTTAACACAACCAAATGTTGTTTTCCTTGTAATTATGTAGCTATTTATAGTAGCTCAGAAAGAACTCTAAAAATTGTTTATACTGTGGAAACACTTAATCTGAACGAGGCTAATAATTCCACGCGCATTCAATAAGATGGTCTCATACATAAATTCTCTTAATTCTCTTACATAAATTCTCATAATTTTCAAGAAAATTTTAAAAATATAAACGAAGTGGTACAGAAGATTTAACATGAAAATGATTATAATAAAAAATAATTTTATGTGTTTCACTGAAAGTTTGACTTTTCGGTTAACAGATGGCAGCACACGACGAGCGCGAGCGCGCTCTTTTCTCGAATCGCGAGCGAATGAGCGAGCGCGCTCGTGAAAATAAGCGAAGAGCGTGAGCGAGAGCGCGCTCGCAAAAAAAAGAGCGAGTTTCATCTCTGCATGGAGTCCATAGCAGCATTTCAAACCAATGGCATAATAGTCTACAATTAATTTTGTTTATATTGAAACAACGTTAGGACACGTGAATGCCACGCGCGTGAAAGATTTACACTGAAGACTAGGGCTGGCAACGGCTCATCTTGGGATTTCGGCTTAAGAGTAAAGATATATAGAGAAAATATGCCTGTGTTAAGCTGTGTGACAGAAACACAGAACGCTAACTAGGGGTCAATAGAAGTGGTTCCAGCGCATAAAAGGTTTTGGGCCAGCCCTTTTCTCTCAGGGAGATTAGCCCCGAGTTTTGAGAAGATCACCAAAGTTTCACAAGGAAAGTGCTGATGTTCCATTCATACATATCTTTACTTTATACCGAAATCCCAAGATGAGCCGTTGCCAGCCCTACTAAAGACATTATATCGAAACCTTCTGAAAAACCAACACGAAATTTGCCCCTGTTACCAATCAGTGAAACTGAATTTAAAATGCAAACTCCTGGAGCTTGCAAACTTGCACGGAAAATGGTCAAGACATGGCTACTAGTCTACTGGCACCTCTAGTTATACTAATCGTGAGCCTTAATTTAGGATATGTTCTGTGGCAGGAGCGTCCAACATACTTTCTTTATTCGCCTCTACGTTGGCGAAGTGTTTTCACCAACATTTTTATACCCCTTCGGAATTCTCCAAATGTACCAACATTATCGAAAATGAGAAAATGTTAACGTTCAAACATAGGAAATTAAGATCGAGGCACCGTAGTCTGCCGTCACGGAATATTTTTTTTCCGCACGCAGCTTCTTGACAAATAAATAATAATAACTACTCTTACGACTTTGCTCAGATTTGATCGCAATTGTTGGAGCGATCTCGCCCTATATTGTACTTTTTGCGATCCAAGTGATGTCACAGGTGATTCATCGAATTGTCTATCTACAGGCCCGTACCCAGGGGGAGGGGGGGGGGTTAGGGTGTTAAAAAAAAGATTTATAATGGTGAACATAGGAGAATGAGCAAATGTCCAAAAAATTTCATACTACCCCCCCCCCCCCCCCAACTTTCATATCCCCCCCAGCCAAAATCCTGGGTACGTCCCAGTCGGCTATACGACTAGTGAGCCCAAACCCAATGGGCCCACCCGCCCAAACGAGCCCATTTTCAAATGTTCCCACCCCTTAGTCAAATGAGCCCAGATTTCGTTCAAGTGAGCCCAACTGTTTGCAACTGTGAGTGCGACTGAGCCCAATGTTCAGAAGCACTGTATCCGGCCTGTGTGGGCTTTGTGACTGCGTGGGTCGGCAACCTAACCTAACTAACCTAACCTAACTAACCGAACCGAACCTAACCTAAGCCTAACCTAACATTGGGCTCAGTCGTACTCACAGTTGGGCTCACTCGCACGAAATCTGGGCTCATTTGATTAAGGGTTGGGCCCATTTGGAAATGGGCTCGTTTGGGCGGGTGGGCTCATTGGGGTTTGGGCTCACTAGTCTAATCCCCGGCCCAGTCTATCTATAATAACTCCTGTGTCGGAACGCTTTTGAATTCTGCGCATTTAATTTTATAAAATCCTATACGTTTTAGCTAATTTTTCCTGAAAATTACTATTTGCAGGATACTTTTTGTTTATATTCGAACTTTGGCGCGCAAAAAGCAGCACAACTGCCGCACTGACAAAAAGGGCGTTTGTCTTGTTTATGAGTTCGAGCCCACGTTAAAAACAAGACACTAAAAGTTGCCTTTTGCGGAGGAAACTGTCCAAGCATATGCTGCGACCTAGCGGAAACTAACGTCTAGAACTAAGGCAGCAAAAAGGTATGGTTTCAGGATACGGCAAAGCGAGCTCTCTTGCCTGCCTTTTGCGGATGAAAATTGCCGCGAGCTAAGAGCCTACTACGATGGAAAAGGCAAGGTAAAACATCTTTTGCGGAGGAACGCTCTTCGGAGATACGAAATGAAGGCAAAGTAAAACTCAACCTAACCTAACTCAACCTAACCTAACTTAACCTAACTTAACATAACATAATCTAACTTAACCTAACCTAACTCAACCTATACACACAGAAGCGCCTCTGGTGGTGAGGGGAGGAAAAGCGCAGTTCATCTCATCCGCAAAAGGCAGCATTTAGTCGAACCTACGTTAAAAGGAAGACTTCACTATGTTAAGTAAAACCTTCTCAAAAGTGAAATTCAACAGTCTAACATGTCGGCCTCTGATTATTCAAAGACTTCTGCAACAAAGCAGTGATCTACAACCAAGCTCGCGAAATCCTCCACCTCCTCCAATCGTGCTAGAAGAAAACAGCAAGATTCCGACAGAAACTCTGTCCAATCACTACAGAGCCGTCAAGTGTTGTTTTCTTCTTTGTGTAAAATAATAAAAGAGTACTAAGGCATATTTCTCGCATTCTGTAGGGCAATCGGTCTTGAGAAACCTCAAACTCTGCTGCAAGTCTTCAACACTGATCGAAGCATAGCGGCGACAACAATAACCTTTTTCAACTCTGTTGACCTTAGACCACATGCTGTTAGAAAATGGGTCCTTCGAAAGCTAGACGCTGCCCGAATTTCAAGCCAGAGGTAGTCTATTGATTTGCAGTACTTTGAACAAACATAAACTCGTAATTTGAAAAATCAGAGTTATTCCTCAGCGACTTCTCATTTTGGGCCCAGATCTTGCAGCGGCCCATTTTCTAGTATTTCGCGGCGCTTCAGTCCGTTTCAAGGGCCAAAAAAAATGGATTAAACTAGGAAAAAACAGAGAAACTCCCGAATCAGATTTGCCATCGGTGTTCACCGACGGCTTCGATCTGGAAGCTATAGATGCGTCCAATGTGCAGCTTGTTTACGAAGGCTTCGAAGTACTACGTATGTTTTCCGGTGATATTGCTAGCAAGAATTTATCAAGTAATTTGTAGGGAATCTACGTTCCCTGAAGTGGCTGAGCTTAAGCAATTGTCAGTATATCAACGATTGGTGTCTTGACCGTCTGGCTGGCGAGTACCGGAACACGCTCGAATACCTGGACGTTTCGAATTGTGAGTTTATCACTGAAAAGGGAATCGCTGCTCTATCAAAGCTTCAGTAAGAAACAGTATTCATCTCTATAAAATTCAGCTTCTAATTATATTTGTCGTTAGAAATTTGAAGCATTTGCGTCTTGGAGGCCACAAATATGCTCAAGATTTGGAGCTCACATGTCTCTACCTAGAAGAACAATTCCCCGGCATTCTTATCGAAGGAGTCGACTATTTTAACCCTAGTCGCCTACCTCCAGAGGAGATTCAAATGATAACAGCACCGGCTCAGCCGGTGTGATTTGTCAAGCGTTAGTAAATAAATTCGATATATAACTACCCTTTCTTAGCTATGTATTTCGCATCTTGTACGATTTATCTTTCCACTGAGAGGAACAAAAAAAAATAAAAATCAACAGGTAGAATTTTTCAAATTTTTTCAAGAAAAATACGGGGACCAAAGGAGGGGATCAACAAGAAAAATAATTTGCAAGCATTCAAGGTGTAACTTTTTCTTATAATGTTAGGAAACATTTAATCATGTCTGTTGTTTTTCGCCACTCGACCAAGAAACATGCCACAATAGTTTTCGATCTTTTTGTAAAAATTTAACGCCGGGGGGTAGAAATACTTCGGCATATGTACTCCTTGAAGGAGCACGAAAGGGAGATTTGTCAAAAGAGAGAGAGAACACAACATTTTGTTCCGAGACTAGTGAAAAAAATCTTAGAAGTCAAACGCAAGACGATCGAAAGTTTTTTAACGACATATCAAGATATTAACTAAAGGGCGATGAGGGCTGTTACGGCTCGGCGTTCTTTTTTTTCTCCTAACTTAGCAATCTTATACGGATTGAGACACAAAAAGTACACATTTTAACCCACACAAGCCAAACGAATCCTTATTCGGCGACAAAATCAGTCAAAAATCCAATCAATATTCATGAAAAAAAAGATCGGGATAAAACAGAGCCAGCATAAAAATCATTGTTGTTCACGACGGTTTTCTTTCGAAAATACTTGCAATATATGTTTGTGAGCTAATTCTGTTAAAACAGAGAAGACAAATCGACCAACCTGATGTTTGGAAACAAAAAAAGTATTACGCTAATGTAATTTTGCCTTCTTTCGGACGTAAATTTCGATAATCCTTGCAACTTCCCTACGATCGAATTTTGCCTCCCCAAACGGAGAGCCGTTTTAATGCAGACTTCCGGTAAAACGAAAAGAACTTGTCGGCCCCCTTCCTTTCCGTAGATAAACTCACATGTGACTTAAAGTGCGTGCCGGTGTCAGTCCTGACTATCCTAAAAACACGGGGACAACAATTAGCACTTCGCCATGAGGTATCTATTGATTTACCAAGTAAAATATTTCTTGGCCCCTTAAAATAGTATCCCGTAACTTACCGCATCAGGTATGCTGGGTTTGTTATCCGAGAGTAACGATTCAATGAAGCAACGCCTAAAATCACAACAAACGTTGTCGTAAAAATTATAGTAATCTATATAGCTAACATAATGTGCGCCTCAAGTACACGTTAAACAATTGAGAAACACTCCTGACGACAACTGTGGTCTTACTTGGATCCTAAACCTCCAGGAGGCAAGCCAGGTATATCTTTTTCGGACAGTTTTTGCATGACACAGGTTAAATCAGCAGAAGAATCTTCTTGCAAGATATCTAAAATAATGACGAAGGCAATAGTAATAATCGAAACAAAATGTAGCAACAGGACATTTACCAAGTACTCGCTTTTCCAAAAGGTCTTCCAATTTCTTTTCTTTCGCCACGGCTTCAGGAGATATTCGCGGAGCTGCGGGGAATTTAACTAAAACAATGCTCATGTTGTCCCGACTCCCCTAGAAAGTAAAGCCGTTTCAATCCAGAAGCCACCTTTCAACTGCGTTTGCAAGTGTATCCTACCATGAAGAGACAGGTATCTACAACTTGAGATGTCACCGTTTCCAAGTTGTCGGTGAGGCTCAATTGGTTACGTACGAAGCTAGTAAGCTGTTCATTACTCATTACGTCCCAAACTCCATCACAAGCAAGCACTAAAAATTCATCATTTTCAAAATCCCTTTTCTCCACAAAGATTTCCGGTTCCGGAGAGACCAACTGCTCACATGGACCTATAATAAAACCGACTCTTATTTGCACAATGTAATCTTAAAATACGCAGGCATGGAAGACTCACCTCTGCCCTCAACATTTTTGTACTCGTAATCACCGAGAGCGCGCGAAACTGCCAACGAGCCATTGACTCGCTGAATCATCACTGAGCCACCAGCTCGCTGGATTCGGTCTTTCTCAATGGGATTGATGGGCTTGTGGTCAAGGGTAGATAAGACGGGCTTTCCGGCTCGGCACAAGACAGCTCGCGAATCCCCACAGTTGGCGATGTACAAATGCGTTGGCGATATCAAGCAACAGACGGCCGTCGAGCCACTTTTGTCTTCCCCGCTGGCCATTGCGGGCATTGCGCGCATTTTCTCATCCAATCTACACTCCCAAATCACCCGGTCAAGTAACGTAAAGTCTTTGTAATATTGACTCCATTTACTTGAGGAATCCAGCATGAATGGCTTGTTTAATGTGGGCAATATCAGCTTCATCTTCTGTGGTGGTGGTGGCAATCTTCCGGAACTCTTCTGTATCTGTAATAGCAGCGAGAAGATTCTGGGCGCAGTGAGCTGACACTCCTGCTCCACAATGCCCGTCAAAGACCGCAAAGAAAGACCAATCCTTAAACTCGCCAGGCAATCCCGTCACTGCGCTATGGGCGTCTTCCATTTCTATACGCCAGCCTTGCATACTGGTAACGCCGTACTGAAGCCCATTCCCCTCTCCATGTTCTTTGTATTTTTCTGTTTCGGGTTTGTCCAGAAATCCTCCCATGATGATCTTCCTAACGATGGCTACGAGACGTAATCGGTTTATCAGAAAGCGTTTGGCGGCTGCAGAAATAGGCTGTGGTACAGATCCTGCTGGTTCACTCATACAGAAACACGAACGAGCTCCGTAAAACTCGAGCCTCCTAGTTGTTGCTCAAAAGCTAAAGTTTGCAGTTACCACTCATGCGCTTCAACAAGCTTTTTCACGTTCCAGCCTAGAAAACAAAGACACGAGTTTCGTTTGACAACCTTCGGTACTGAACGAAGACAAGAACAACTTGCTTAATTGATGAAGTCACAAGTTTTGCATGAAAGATAAACTTAACCCTTGACCGCCTGGGCAGAGCAAAAACATGCGTCATCCATGAAATTAATGACAGTGAGTACTACTTACTTCGAGGACATATCTCAACTCTAAATATTCAGTTATTAGTAAACTCGAGTCTCGATATCCAATAGAATTGTAACCACTACTCCACAAAGCAATTTCCGTTAAATTTGGCCGTTTGTTTCTCTCTCAGGTATACCCGGCGCCAGCTGCGATGGCGGACTATACCGAATGCGCAGAAGCGTTCCCCCACATAGAAGCTTGGCATCATCGGCAGCCAATCAGGGCGCAGCCTGCCTTCCCTATGACGTCAACTTCAACCTCTTATGGTCGGTTTACATAGGAAACGAAACGCAAGGTTTGCTTTACGCTAAAACTGTCCGATGTTGAGAAATTCTTGTTACGGTGAGGATCCTAGTAGCGAGTCCCTAGATGACCATCAACACCGAGTCAGCTTGTGTTGCTTTACATTGGCACGCTTACTCCAGCTAGTATGCTCAAGTAGTTTGTTACGCGTGAGAGAAAAAAGGACTCGCTTCAACGATCGCGGAAAGTACAGAAACATAACACGAGCGTCTTTTCTTAACGGGGAATACTCTCGACTGAAACGGTGCCATTGGAATTTGGAAATGACGGGCGAAACGAATTTATTTATAAAAACACGTTCCAAAGAGAGTGTTTGATAAACGTCAAAATCGAGTTCACAATGATTTCTGTACCTCCAAATGAAACCTTGTAAGAACAGCGGTGTGGCCTAGCTTTGGCTTCTGAAAACCGTTTATCACTCTTTTCTTTTCAACTTGTTCACAAACTTAAATTACTCTGGTATAGGTCGAAAATAAACGCAACCACTCAAAGTTTCCATAGATCCTTACATTGCATAACATTTCAAATCATATACACTCTATTTACCGCCACCTAATCCCATCAAATTACTCAAACCACCCGCGCCCGATTGCAATTGTCTCATCATATTTTGCAAACCAGCCATACCGCCCATTTTTTGCAAGACCATAGGGTCCATCATCTTCGCCATTTGGCTGTTCAACTTTGCCATTTGTGTAGGGTTTACGTTTTTGGCCATGTCTCCTCCTAAAAAAAAATCTCCGTAAAGACACCAGGAAAAAAATATGCCAATTTTACCTTTGAAGAGGCCCTTGATGCCTCCCATCTTTTTCACTACAGCGGCAAACTTCGTGTACTGAGCTATAAGTTCTTTAACATCCCGTTCCTGAACACCGGAACCCTTAGCAACCCTTGACACTCGGCCTGGCTGCTTTGTAAATAGCTTAGCTCCATCCGGATGATCCAATTCTAGAAACAAATGCACCATTATGCTGAATAAAAGTGAATGTCTTTAAATTACCCCCATCACACATGCTGTCCATTATGGTCATTAAACGTTTTAACCTAGCCATGGATTCTTGTTCTCCTCCTTTTGTTAAAAAATCTTGGCTGAACCCCGGAATCATACCCTAAAAAATTAGAGCCTCAGCATAATCACTTCAAACTAAGCCAACTAGAAAGCCTACCATAATCTGAGAGAAAGGGCCCATTTTCATGATATTCTGGAACTGTTCATACATGTCTCGCAAAGTGAACTGCCCGTGCTTAATTTTTTCTATCAATTCTTCATTGTCGTCCAATTTCAAGTCGTTGACTTTATCAATGAGGCCTTCAATATCTCCCAAACCGAGCAGTTTACTCACGAATGGCTTCGTCTTGAATGGCTCAAAGTCCTCTATGTGCTCTCCTGTACCAATGAAAATGACAGGACTTCGTGTGGCGGCAACCCTGCAAGGACACATTTAGCGAATTTCTGTGGAGAAACAAGTGACGACTTACGCGCTGAGTGCACCACCACCTTTAGCATGGCCGTCTAATTTTGTGATAATGACAGATCCTACATCGACTTTTTCTTTGAACGCCTTGGCCTGTGCTTCGCAAGCCTGTCCAATCGATGCATCCATGACGAAAATGATGTTATCGGGCTGGACAGCATTAGAAACTTGCAACATTTCTTCAAATAAAGAATCTTCTTGTTTGTGACGACCACTAGTATCTACTATAATGATTTCAAAGCCTTCTTTCTTGAACATGTCGACACCATCTTGAGCTATGACAACAGGATCCACCTCGGAATAGCTACATTATGTACGGTGGTTCAGTAACAATACAAAATGAGTTCGAAAGGTATGCAAGGGTACCTGCCGTAGAAGGGAATGCGTGCTTTTGTGGCGTTCTGTTTCAGCTGATCATAGGCACCGGCACGGAAGGTATCGGCGCACACCAAACATGCTTTCCAACCTTTCTTCATGTAATAGTACGCTAGCTTTGTACAGGTCGTGGTTTTGCCAGAGCCTTGCAAGCCAACGAACATTATGATATTGTTTTTGCCCTTTACTGGCTGGTACGCTTTCACTCCTGGGTCAACAAGCTTAAATATTTTCAGTTAGTTGATGATGAAGTAAACATACGATATGTGTATGCATACTTTGACCAATTCTTTAAAGACGGCATTTTGGATTATACGTCGTTTGTTTAGGCCTCCGGCCATATCATCGAAATCGATGACAGACTTCAAGTTTTCTCGCATCTGTTTCACCAGGCGAATATTGACATCGGCTTCCAGGAGAGCGGCGCATATTTCTTTTAGCATAGAGTTTAGCACCTTCAGAAATGCAAAAGGCAATTGAATACAGCGCATTCCAATTGTTTTATGGAGAAAATAACAGGTGACGACACATACCTCCTCATTGATTATGGTGGCGTTACTCAACGAGTTGAGCGCATGGTTAATTTTTCTTCCTAAGTCTGCCAACACCATTTTGCTCGCTAATTTGTTGCCTCAAGATCAAAATTCTGGATAGAAACGTGAGGATGTATGTCAAAACACCAGCTGGCACGGCGCACAACAAAGAATACGAGCACTTCCAACGTGAACAGCGTCTTACCAGGCTCCCACGCAGGTACCGTTTCCAAGTTCGTCGCTGTGAGTGCATAGTTGCATTCAAGTGAGGATTAGACCTGGCTTTTATATAGTAACTCGGGCAACGTTCTATGTTAGACATGAAATGAAATAACTTTCTCAGAGACACCAGGTTGCATTCTAAATAAACTTTATGATTTTTTTATTTTTTTAAGGTAGTTCACGTGGGTTTAATACTGCGTAATCTACTAGAACTTCGCGCTTACTGCTTGCGAGAGAGTAACGATAAATTCAATACAGTTGAAGTAAAACAATATTATTTAATTCCCTAACCGAACCTAATAAGCCAAAACACTAGACAAGTAGTTTACATCCATGACCTTTCTTACATGCTTATTAGAATACCTTATGCGGAATACTACATTTTTCGTGAAGAATTTAGTTTATTAAAGTCATGGCACAAACGTGAACTAATGATCATCTTTTTCTGGACCAGGACAAGATTTTTTCATGTCTTCTTCGGACTCATAGGAAACTCCGCACCAAGCACAATACAAATGAGCCATTCTTAAATAACTCACCAGCAATTCTAACTTTTCGATGGGCTCTAAGTCGTCTCCTTCCACCTCTTCATCTTCACTATCGTCCGGCCCAGTTATCTTCTGTTGTTTGCGACGGGACTCTTGTTCGTCATGCTCATCTAGTTCGACTTTAGGTTTCGGTGGCCAAAACCAAGGCTCAGCTGGTTCTATAAGAGCTTTACTGCTGTCTAAGTTGTAGCAGGCTTTTTGACAAATACTGATGTCTCGCACAATTTGTCGCTGATTGGCTTCATTTTTCTTATGAGCTCGAAACTCCTCCACTGACATGACTTTGTCGGACTTAGTTAACTTTTTAAGTCTCATGGCGGCCTTTTTATCCGCTAGCTCTTTCATAGCAGCTTCACGACCAAGTCCTGAACGATCTGACTTGAGTTCGACTGCTATAGGCTCAGTTCTTCCTTCAGCTAAGTAACGAAATAAAACAGTTCACTACGGTAGCACACAGGCCTAATTATATTGTTCAAACCTGCTTTTCCCAGGCCTGATCCCGGTTTAAACCCCATCTTCATTAGCATTGAAAACCCACGACTTGAGGACGAAATTGGAGCGCTTAAGCCTTCCTCCCTTCTTTCAGCTTCCAAGATTTTAACTGGGCGGTGAAGGTTTTTGTGCTGTTCTTGGCTGATCTGTTTTTTCTTGTCAACATTCAGTTTCCTTTTCAACGAATGACTGAAAGCCAAACCTGGACGTACGTCTTGCTTTACACTAAAAAAGCCACATTTCTAATACTTTATAATATTGTCTCCGTTTAAGAAATTACCATGACTTGATAAAATCTTCTGACATGTAATCTACTTCTTCTTCAGAGGACATTCTGTTGTCACACGTGCGTATTAGCATGTGGCATTGTTTACGTTGTAGTGACACCTGACGGATTTTTTTAAGTGATCGTTCCTCATTTACACAAGGGTAAACAATTTGTCAAAGATTTTGTATTACAGCAGAAGTCTAACAACGAAGAGCGTTCAACGCTTGTCAGTTTCTTGAGCAGAAAACTTTTCATTTAGTAAGGTGACGGACTTAGTGGCGGATATGACGGTGGGCTAGGCGGAGCGGAAGGTGGAGGGCTGGGAGGAGCATATGAAGGTAGGCTAGGAGGAGCATATGGTGGTGGGCTGGGAGGAGCATATGGTGGTGGGCTGGGAGGAGCATATGGTGGTGGGCTGGGAGGAGCATATGGTGGTGGACTAGGAGGAGCGTATGGTGGTGGACTAGGAGGAGCGTATGGCGGCGGGCTGGGAGGAGCGTATGGCGGCGGGCTGGGAGGAGCGTATGGCGGCGGGCTGGGAGGAGCATATGGCGGCGGGCTGGGAGGTGCATAAGACATCGGTGGCATAGGAGGCGCGTAAAGCATCGGTGGCATGGGAGGAGGCATTGGTGGCCTAGGTGGAGGTGCGGGAACGAAATAAACTGGTTCGGGCACAGCAAAAACGGTAGGTGGGCCCATTACAGTGGTGGTCGTCTTCGATACTCCGAATATCTTCTTCTTCAGGAAACGCTTTTCCCGATGCAGAGTCTCGCTGGCTGATGCATTAATGGAGAATATAACACATATCTAACAAAAAAGGCAAAATTTGTAGATTTGTAACACAAATAAAATTAACCAAAGATTAACTTACGAGGAGGCTAACAAAAGTTAACTTCATGATGAATGAAATTCTCGCTGCTCCTAGAACAGACTTGTCAAATGAAGAGTTTGTTCCGACTTTTTGCCGGCTGTCGAATGAATTACAAACAATGAAGCGTCTTATTTATACTGCCTCATTTTACAGGTGAAGGTCAGTAAAGGAAAACCATACAGCAACGGCTCGCAGATTAGTCTCCAGACGCTGGAGAAATGAATGAAAGGTTGCGAACTGAAAGGATGGGAAAGCGAAGGTGTCCTTCCTCTCATTAATATTTCAATGCAATTATCTTAATGCATGGGTGACAGTAGCATTACACGGATACTCATTATAAACTTGGTGCTATAGAAAAGTATAAACTATTAATCCCATACCGGAGAGAGTCGCATTTCACTTCATGGAAAACTATTTCACGATTTGGACAGGTGTACAGTACACAGTGTAGTACGATCTTTCTAATTTTCATGGCCTGTACCAAGGAAACGGAAGGCGTAAAGAAAATATATATTTTTTATAATAGCAGGTCCCACCAGTTAAGGCCACTGTATACTACTTTCTCTTAGTGGGCAACTTCTATGGGAAACCGTCATGATGGTAATCATAAAAAATTCTAAAAGACTTTTTGACAAAAATGTTAAAGATAATAAAATCTGGAACCCAACCAGGTTAAATTTTATTTTTCACATTCCATCGATAAATTCTAAATGTTGTTGCATTCCTTATAATTACTTGTAAGATTTGTCTAGAAAATCTTTTGGTGTGGTTCGAAATTTTATTATCTATAACTTTACTGTGTTTTTTTTATTAATAAATGACCAGATATTAAAGAACATTCAATTTGCCTCTCAGGAGTGACGTATACTGTAATTCCATTTTCATGTAAGTCTTCGCCACAGATGGCGTGAAGCGGCGGCAGGTCCTTTCATTCTTGCACGACGGTTAGAAGGTAAATAAAGGAGCATTTTGAAAGTGGGTTCTGTTTATTTAGACTGTGAGTAAATGAAATGGCGTCGATTGTAGCTGAAGTACTGAGTTCGACAGGTAAAAGGTCAAATAGTTCTGACGAGTGTCCCTTGCTTAAGATTTACTCTCCAATTTTTAGGACAATTGGAAAAGCATGACCTTCACTCCAAACTGGATTTACTTAACAGGCAAGTGGAGGAGGCGAAAGCACATGTCTATCATTTCCTACAGCGCAAATATGAGACATTCGCCCCTGTCTTATCGGGCTCTATAAACTTAGCTAATAAAACTTCTCAGCTTGCGGAAGAAGTTGCGGCGCTTACCAATAGGATTGAGGATGAGGTTTGATATGTGTAAAAACATAATCTTTTATTTACGAATGCTGTATTATTCTTGTCAGTTGAGATTGCAGCTTGTGAGTTGCGCTGGCGAGCTGCGAACGTTGTCTAAAGAACTGAAAATTGCCGTTTGCCAAGCGGAGATTCTGGAGAAGTTGGTGTCATTGGATGAAATATTTACGAACGTAAACACATTGCTGGTTGAGGAGAAATGGATCTCAGCGGCGTCCGCAATTTGCAAAGCCGAAAACATTCTTTCCGGCATGGACCCTGAGGCTGAGAAAGAATTGCTGATATGCGAAGCCTTACGCCGTCAGCTTAGTTCCCATAAAACTACTCTCCTACAAACCCTGCGAAGTCGGTGGAACAATATGTTTGAATGGTTGCTGAACAACACACAACGTATCTTCCGCATTCGTTGTAGTCAACATATCCAAGAAATAGCCACTGCTTTATTACATCTGGAACAGCTAACCAACCCAGTTAAAGAACTTGGCTCTAAATTTTTAAAGTTTATAGCTATCCCTGCCTTTAACCCCATGGCAAACCTTGTGTTTCACACAACAGACAAGGAACAAGTCCAAGAAGTGGAAGTTTTCCAAGCAATTAACAAAGCCACCCACGGGCTCACAGTTATCGAGACATATTTTCGGAACGCACAACAACTGGTTGACTTTCTCTCCACAAATTTCAATGTGCCTGTTGATGCCCCTGGGTATGAGGAGGAAACTTTGCTCAGACTCATTGGTCAAGAGATCGGCCACGAGTTTTGTAACCAGTTCGTTAAGCTGTGCTTGATTGAAGCCTTGCCGTCAAATGTCGCTGAGTTGAGAGAATATAAAGCTGCTCTCGATCCTGTGCCCAACTTGCACGAATGGTTTGTCGAGATAGGTAATGCTATGTTTGCTCTGATAAAGCTACATTTTTTTTCCTCGGATTTGTGACGCTTAACTACTCAGCTTTCAATGTCTAGGTTTTCTCTCCAACAGCGAAACTTTCCTTGTTGACTTTCTAAAAGAAGTCGACATTCTTTACGCTAATAAACGTTGTAGGGACATCTTGACAACCGCCCGGATTATAATGTACGAGGATCTTCACCATACTGTTGTTTTCCAAACCAACCCGGTAGAGGAAAAATAATCTCATACAAGTACTTTAATTACATATACTAGGCATTGGATCACACGTCGGTTCAGAACGAGTCCAAAATTGAAACCAAAGAATTAAATCAGTGGGAATCATTACAGGATACTGGGGCAGAGATCGTTCAAAGTCCTTTGACCTTTCCAAGCTGTGAAATCAGGTGATATATTTAACGTCTCGCAAAGCCAACGTTAACAAGTTCTGTTGTAGCCTTTCCTGTGACAAGTTTCTGCACTTGGTGGATAGTATTGTCGAAGAAGCTGTTCAAAGCACACCAAGTTGTGCCGCCAGACTCTTGTACACCTTGTCGCAAATATTTGAACTTTACGCCAGTGTTGTACCAGTCTATCATCAAACTAACTTAGAATCGTTGCCATATTACGCAGGTAAACCCTTGCAGCTTCTGGTCTTGTGGTATTTTAGTAATTAATTGCCTTGTTTTCTTTTTCTTAGCATTGGCCCATAACAATTGCATGTACCTGGCTCACAAACTCCTTACTTTGTGCCACACCATCCGACCCAAACTTCCTGCTGAACTAAAAGATTCATCGATCAACTTCACAGACGTGGTCGTCGTTTTACGAAAACTTGGCGCCCAAATCTTTCTCAAGCACATGCAGCACCAACGTCAACAACTTTTAGCCATATTGCACGATGGTGGTACGTAGAGTGAAAAAAGAGGGAGACAGAGAAAAAAAGAGGTACATTACGCGCGGGCATGGCCAGGCAATGCTAGAAACGCACCTCGGCTGTGCCCGATGCCGAGGCGTGCAGATGCCGTTCAAGCGCGCTGTCCTGTCTTTTTTTTCTCACTCTACTGTAAAACCATATATGAGCCATTGAATTAGAAAGTACTTGTGTTCTAAAAGATCTTTCTTAAAGGGTTTGGTCAATTGTTGGAAGGTAACTCGCACTTTCCACCGGAGTCGGAAAAATCCATCACTCGCTGTATGCATTTGCTGGCCAACCTGCAAAAAGTATGGCAACCAGTGCTTCCCAATGTGGTCTACTGGAAAGCTATTGGTAAGCATTGAAGAATCATGTTTGTCGAAAGTCACCCAGTCTAAAAGTTCCACGAGGTATAATATATCTGTACTCTTGTGTTGAAGGAACCTTAATTAATTCTACGCTGGTGGAGTTGATTACACGCGTCAGCGGCATGGAAGACATTTCGGCCGATGCTGGCCTACAATTAGTGACTTACTGCAAGTTTATTGTCAATAAAGTGCCTCGGCTTTTCTCAAGCTCTTCAGCCACGGTAGTTTCAATTTCCCCTTAACCCTTCATACGTGTGTCATTGATAATTCTTCAGTTTCAGAGTGAAGAAGTCGCTGCTCGAGCGTACACTTACGTTTCCAAGTGGGCCAAATTTCAGGAATTAGTTCTGATCCTAGGAGCGAGCATGCGGGAAATTGAGGACCGATGGGCACAGGGCAAAGGGCCATTAGCGGACCATTTCACAGCCGAGGAAATTAAGCAATTTATACGAGCCTTGTTCCAGAACACGGATCACCGAGCCAATGTCCTGGCTCGCATTAAATAGTTGAATATGTATATTTTTTAAATAAATGCACTGTGAGATGCCTTGCAATGAAATTGCTAACCAAAATAAAATTTGTTGTAAAGAAAGTCTGTATTGATGAGTTCAAAAGGGTGATTTTTTACGTGGCAAACATTCCAGCACTTCTGCGATTTCAATTATTTTCTGCTTTCTCACGCGACGCATGTTCAAAACCAAATGATTCCGCTCTTACTAGAGTTGAGTCTCGTAAATTTCCAGTGAAACATGGAATTTCCCAGTCCTCCATATGACGGGCTTCAGTATTCGCTGCGCTGACCCCCACGATAATTTCCACCGCCATTGGAGCCTCTTGATCGAGAATCGTAGTCATCACGGGACCCACCCCGGCCATCACCGGATCCGTAGCTTCGGCTAAGGTAATAAAACGGGTGGGAAATGCAAATGTCAACAATCAACGAACGGGCATGGGCTCTTTAACGTAAAAGATAAGCCTTGTTTCGGTAGTTCGTAAAATTCTCGCGAGGTTTCAATGGAATCATGTGCTATATCACGACAGGCGTTATTATGGCAGCAAAATTCGTTGCGAAGCGTATTTGGAAATGTCATTCCGTACGACACCGAACGTGGCGCGAGAAAACGAAAACGCGAGGCAATTCTTTCTTAAGGATTTTTAGCATACGTAGGTCTTTGTTGCAAACGTTTTTCGTTCGTTAAAACATTTGCAATAATGCCAGGCGTGGCTTCTATTCAGCGTGAATTACGTTTCTCGTGATTTCGCCGAGTCAGCACGCAAAGAAAAGTTTCGCGTGAGATCCAAGCGCCGAGTACAGCGGACGTCGGTCAATGCAAGCACATGATTTCGATGGAACGTAGGCATACTCTCTTTCATTTCCCCCACGTGACGAACAGGCAGTGAAAATGCACACGCTAAATAATTGAACGCAATTTGAAAACAGTCCCGACTTTTTATCATTTGTAACGGAGGCTTATACGAAGACGTTGCTTCGACTAGAAATGCGCAATAGCAGCTTGCCGGCGAATGAGCATCGTAGGTTGCAGCCGTCGCACTGTAAAATCGATATTTAGTGGTAATTTTCTAAAGCTACATCTGCAGACGACGTAGTTGACCGAAGGCGCAGCACACAACGGAACATTGCGGGCGTTCCTTTTTATCGACGATCGCTCTCATGGCAAAACCTTGGCCTGAAAGTGTAATGCATGTTTCGCATGGCGCGGAGTTACTGTATGGCAAGGCGCATTCGCAAGTCATGTTTGTAAGTCAAATCCCATCCATGTCATCAACGAATGAAAGCAAGGATCGGTTGTTTGTATTGTGGAGAGAGTAGGAGAGGGTTTTTGGATCGGAGAATGTAACTACCGGTCACGATACCTCGGTGGCGAAGAGCTGCGGTAGTAATCATCGCGATTGCGTGAGCGGTCACGGAAGCCTTCTTGTCTGCTGCTTGAACCGTAGCTTCCACGATCGCCGCGGTCCCCGCCTCCACGTCCCCCGCGGTAGCCACCACCGCCGCCACGGTCCCCACCATAGCTTCGCGAACGGTCACCACCATACCCACCACGCCCGCCGCGATCTCCTCCATAACCGCCGCCTCCACGGCTACCGCCACCACCACGGCGGTCGCCAAAACTACCGCCACGCCCACGGCCCCTGCCGCGACGAGGGGCTGAGATTTCGACGCGAATCTTGGAGCCCATGAAATCCACGCCATTCATGCTGTCTACAGCAGCTTCGGCGTCTTTCGGATCGTCAAACTCGAGGAAGGCAAAGCCGGGCGGATTAAACGCTACCCAAGCGCTGTTCAGTTTACCATATTTGGCAAACTCGACTTCTAAATCTTCTTTCTTAACGTTTTCCAAAATGCCCCCTACGTACACCCTGGTAGAATTATCCCTACCACGGCCCCTGCTGCTGTCCCGATCTCTGTCACGACCTCCGTCGTACGACATGGTCGACTACCTAATGTAAAAGCAAAACTTCAAATTTCTTGATAAGGGAGGAGCACAGGAAAATAATTTAATAAAAGTGAGATTACGGATCATCCCTACTTTAAGAACACGGTAGGAAAGGATTGCACTAAATAAAGGAAACACAACGATGTGAACAATTATCTAAGGCGTTGGGGCAAATTGAGTTTCTAAGGCAGGCCCAAAATGGCGCTGAGCGGTACAAAAGCTTGGCACGATAAATGAGAAATGAAGAAAGCAGCAATTCAATCGAAAATATGAAACAGAATCTTGTACGTCTGATAAAGAAGAATACTTACTAAAAAGGAAGTCGGAAAGATGGCCGAAAATACTCGATCAGAGACGGTTTTGTTCGTTCTCTCTACACTCCTACCAACACCGGACAAGACGCTAGAGAAATGGCTGACCAAACCACGCCAAAGCGTATGAGGTGGCGCTCCTATGGGCAAGTCAAGCCAACAACATCTGACAAACAAACCGTTGGCCTGCATAGTGGCGCGACTAACGGAAGAAGCTCCTTTCTTCGGAATGTCGATTCCCGCTTCCACAAAATCTGAACCATGTGGAAAACGCGCGCGGCGTTTGGGATACATAAAGGAAATGCGGTATTTTTACTGTATGGATAATTCCCATTTTTACTTTATGGATAATTCCCATTTCTTACCCAATGAATTGGCCATCGGGAATTTTCCTAGGATGTAAATTTAAAGTATTGTCTTCACCGTAAAGACAATGATTATTCAAAATCTCCTTTATACTGCAATGAGAGTCTGGGAAAGAGAAATAAATGGTAGGCAATGTGCACTGCGTAGGGGCGTTGAGGTCACAAAAAATCGGTATATGGTCGATTGCGGTAGTGGTCTAGAGGGCCGTAAATCAATGGGGTCTTCGACACAGTGTGGGAGATGAACCTGATGGATGGAATGTTCATCTGACATTAAAACCAAGTTTCCGGTTTACGCTCTTGTGCCCTTTTTCCTTTAGCCCCATTCACTGCTGTTTGTAACTTCTTCCGATGGTATGATGTACCACCATTACCAACGCAACCAGCAGCACAGCTTTGTAGAGCCACTCTATCGCCAACCTTCCTAACAAAGACTTGTTTCCCCAAAAATTGGCGTTGCAAACCGAACAGCTGCATTTTCCACTCCTTTCGCACGAAAAGATTTTCATGTTGTCCTGTTTTTTCACTGCTCGCTTTACTAGGGTTCAACGCTACGTTAACGATTCCTGTGATAGTTTAAGCAAGAAAGACGAAATCCTTCGTTTGAATGAGTTGAATGGGAAATACAGGTTACCTACGTTGAAAGTTGTATCTCTAGGCTAAATTCACGAAGCGAAAATAAAAGAATAAATGACTGAAATGAAAAACAGGAAGTTTGGAGCTACTTTTCAATTGAGCCTCCAATCTTATAAGTCAAAGTATTAATTTATTCTATGAATTATTGTAAGACATTGACACCCAATTTTTATAGGATTCCTGAAGTCCTGTCTGACTTTATTGGTAGCCGAGAATTAGTCCGAGAGAAGCTCCAAAACCTTTATTTTGCCAACAAAATACCACAAAGGAACAGAACCCGAAAATTTTGAAGACCTTATCACTACCCACCAATGTTGTGTAATTATTACAAGTAATGGTAATTTGTACCGCCAATTACTATTCTTAAAGTAATTGTAATGTACTCGTTACATTTTCCGCTCTTTAGAAATGTAATGTAATGTACTCATTACATTTCACTATATCTAAAATTGTAATGTAATTTACTAGTAAATTAAAAAAGGTCAAATAACATTACAATTACAATTACTTGGGTTTCTTAGAGAAAAATTAGAAAACCTGTAAAGAAAAGGGGGAAGGGGAAGAACTTGTGCTTTGAAACTTCGCTGCCTTAGATCGACTAAAGGATGTTTTGAAATGGCTTCCAGTATGTAAAGTGTGAAGTACTCATTTGACATTAAAAATTGATTTGGAATTAATCTACTATCCTTTTCATAACAGCTCGTGTAAGTAACCTTACTTTACTTTTCGTATAGTTAAAAATTTGTAAAATTGGAACAGTTTTCAATGTCAAAAAACATTTTACCCGAAAGTAATGGCAAAGTAATGCATTACTTTACAAATGTAATTGTAATGCAACGATTATTTTCATTATTCATGTGTAATTGTAATGTAATAGTAAATTTGAAATAAAAAGTAATTGCAATGTAATAATATTTATTTTTTGACAAATTACACAACACTGTTAACCACATCAGATATCCATGAGACTTATAACCTCAGACAGGAAGCCACGGTCTAAAAAGCGAAATGCGTAGGGTGCACTATAATACTATTTACAGTCATTTTTATATCAACAGCCACGCCCTTATGTTTCACATTAGCAGTATAAAGTTTTAACATATCAGTTAAAATAATACTTGTAAGCATGATTTTAATTTTTCTTTAATCCAAATATTCATTTGTGAGCCACATGAAGTTATGAGTACTATACCTTGAAAAATAAAACTGACGGGCACAAATTGATTGGCATGTACGAATGGCGATTACTTATCCAGGAGACACAGTCCTAAGTACAAATCGGTCAAGATTGCAAGCAGAATTTATCGAATTCACTTGTAAAGGATCCCTGCAAGATCTAACATTAAGAAGAAGATAAAAAAATTATCTAATTTAAATATTGAGATCTGAATGAATTCGTAATATAAAAGAACAGACATATTAAAGCATCAGAGTAAAGACATGATGTTCAATACCGATATATATTACGTTTTCGCTAAAAATTATCGAATTATTTATACCATGGTTGGCGAGAAAAATTAGAAATTATCTTGGGCACCAATAATGCTGCAACAGTATTTTTTCGTAGTTACTACGCTGTTTCTGGATTAAGTTGCTCGGAGAATCATTTGCCCTGACAAAAATTAACAATTCATACAGTGTTTGTATTAAATTTTCCGTACGGAAAATTCCAAAGGACAATAGTATTCTTATCAATTAGTCATGATGATACCTGTGTTGCATTTTTTTTAATGCAAATTTGCTCATCAGCAAAATTCTCCGGTACTGTATTTACGTTTGTTTTAACTTTTTTTTTTACAATCCCCGAGTGATAAAGTATTCACCATTCGTCCTGTGTCCCTGACAAATAGGGGGTAAAATAGTTCCAACTCTGCAACTATGGTATCTCTTCTACTACCGAACAGCCAACAGCGCACAAGTCAGAGAAGAAATAATAGGACATCGAAAGAAAAAGATGAGCGGTCAGCCACAGGATCCGATCTCGAAACCACGGAGAAGAATCGACAATGAACGAGTTGTCGAAAACTAAAAGAAGAAAAAACGAACCTTCCACTTTGGATTCTTTTTTTTCTTGCAAACATTCTGGCTTTCGACGCATAAACAGCCGAGAGAAAAATCGTACAATTTTCCTTTCTATTATCTAGCTCCTGTTTCACGTTCCCCTTCGGCTTGAGCACGAGGCCTGTTTTGTAAACCAAATCAGCATGAATACATGTATCTTTCCCATCATCAATACGAAAACCTTCTTTCCCCTCCTCTCTTAGTTATGCCGTTCCTTAGCTGCACTTAAATGTGAGGCAGAAATCCACCATTCTAACCCACCCCGACCCCCTACAAACATGTTGAAAGGGTGTACTGTGGACAGATTTGTTGACCTGTGGTCAATCTGGGGACCCTGAGCCCGGTTTTTCTTTGTCGTATGCTGTTCTGCATCCCTTTCTAGTTATGCTTCTTATCCCATGTGAGTGACCTAGCTGGAGCAAAAGGATTGGTTGATTTGAAGGGCTTAGTATCGGTAGAATAGCTTATACAATTGTGGGATTGAGACGTCGCCTTGGTTCTTTCCGTTATCGGACAGAAGAGTGGGAGACTAACCCCCATTCCTCTCCTCGTTGAGCTAATTTTATCGCGGAGAAAAGTGGTTCAGTGAACGTTACCGAATAGGCCATAAAGGCTCTGAGAGATTCGCCAGGATAACAGTAAATTGGACTTGACTCTATAACGCTGACTTGCCTTCGTCATTGCCAACATTTCGCAAACGGCTCGATTTTGACTTTGTATGTAACCCTACCCACTCTCAGTCTTATATACCATAAACAAAAAGCCATTTAAGTAGACGCTGCCAAGTTACGTACAAACCAGCAAAATTGCCTTCACAAGATCCACCAGGCCAAGGGAAACAGACTTTTTTTTTCATGAGGCGCTTTATTCACAAAGGCGAAACTGACGGAATTGTTCCAAGTTAGATTTGCGTACCTGGATTGGCTATCCGCGAAGATCCGAGTAGTAATGAGCTGTGCTCACACCGATCCCATTAAAAAGAAGAAAAAAATTGAGGTAAGTTAAACAATTTTGTCCGACAAAGACCTATTTGCTACCCATTGAGAGAAATCAATAAATCAAAGAGTCATTCCGGAGAGACACGTATCATATTTGGATTAGCTGTTCAAAACAATTTTCGTTTTAAAGGTACAGCAATGGCAGTTGCAGGAATATGAGAAGGCAGGACGGCGGGTTCTGTTTGGGAACTTTATTTGTTCAGCATGAAACCAACTGGCAACCGTGAGGCTGTTCACTTTTCTACATTCAGTTTTAGAGCAGCTCTCCACCCTTGTCAATGGGTTTCAGGCTTGCAGTACAACAATTCGTTGATAGTACTCAGTGGACTATGGTTAGAAAACTTGCCAATAACGTGCTGGTATTCCGTCCAGCTTCGAAATCATCACATGCCTCAATTGAAGGAGCGATTTCTACGTTGCCTTTCATCGGACTTCAGTACAGACGATTCTGTAATATTCGGCTGCTGTCATTGCTGAAAACAGTAGAAACTATGAGGAAACAGACATAGAAAGGTCTTTTCCGACAAATAGGGCTTATTTCCTATAGATTCCAGATGCCTGCCTATCTTTCGTAAACGTACGCATATCTGAGGAACGCACACACAGCAAATTTAGAAATTGACATGGTTTTCATGGTAAGAATACGAAAGCATAGGTATACTTGCCAAAAACTTACGAAAGAAAACAACCCAATTCATACCGACGACCTAAGTATATAAGTTAGAACTGAGCATCGCAAAACGGCTTGTGTCGTTGGAGTGAATTTTAGCGCGCCATAGCCCTTGTTTTACGTCGAACGTTTCAGTGCGTTCCAATAGATCTTCGTCTTGAGAATACTAATGCAGAATCTCTGTAATTAAGAAAACAAAAAGACAATGAGTGAACTTCATTTATATTGGTGTTCTTAGACGATTTGTGATAAGGTCCTACCATGCTACAAGAAGGGATGTCTTGCAGCTGTCGGAACTATTGCTGAAGAGTTAGAAGCAAATGATGGCAAAGCCGTTCTCGCGGTCCTTAGAATTGTTTGGTAAACATGGTAGTATTTAAAGGGGAACAAACTAACGAGCACAGATCGGTTAAAGGTTTAGAGTTTTTAACAAGGGGTGGTCAGGAAATGTATACGCAATCAGTTCGCTCAATTAGGACTGTAAAGCTATTTTATATAGATCCGTAACAATGTGCTAATTCCACCTCATCTTCCATTTACACAGACTGTTGTAAGCTTGTAGAGTGTCAGTGAAGAAACAAATTACCGTCACTTCTTTTCAAGTTTATCTGTTTTCTTTCGTTTGTGGCGTGTGTTGTCTGAGAGAGAGCGTTTTTCCTAGATTGTAAACGGAATAAAAAGAAAATGGTCTGGAACTGCGCAAAGTGGCACGATGGGTACAGTTTTTTCCCTAGTTCACCGCGGAAGAAAGTAGGAAGGAAAAGCAAAGAAATATCAGCACCCTTCCAGCACAGGCGGCAAAGGGAGAAGCAGACACGCTCATTAGCATGCAAGAGCGTGTTGGGCAGGAGATGGATGCCTTCTAGTCGAGTGCAGTTTGCAATGAAATTGACCTTTCTCGTTAGTGACCGTGCCGTGGCCATAGCCCCTAATTGCATTAAGCGAGCTCTTCTCCAGTCCGGCACAGCACGCCCCCTGGAGCCAACGCCAAAAGTAACTTCACCACAGTATTCCATGTTGCGCGCCATGCATGGTTAGAGCCAACAATGAAAATCGGTCCGTATGGTGGCGATCTTTCATCCTGCACTTACTTCTAACGGAAAGCTGTCTAGCATATATTTATGTGACAAAGTAATGCGAAGTCTCTCGTAGGTTAGACGACGAAATAAAAACGTTCTCTTGTTAGTATCTTCCCTAACTGATTCCGGTTTACGTCTCCCAACCTTGTAACATTGTTAGGCTATTACTAATATACTACGCTACTGGAATTAAGTGTCGCCAGAGAGGCAATGAAAAGGCAAGGCAAAGCCTGTGTCTACGATTTTGACGCCAGGCCCCGGTGGGGAAACGTTGAGAGGCGAAGATGACAAATTGCGAGAGGAATGGCGAAATTCTGAACAAAAGGTGATGATGAGTAACATAAGTCACGCTTTACGTCAACCTATTTCTTTGCTCTGGGATCGTGGAGTCGGAGATGATGGCGTTATACAGAATTCACAATTATGTAGTTCAGTTTCAAATCAATTCTAACAATACAGTCGAACTCGCTTAACAGCAAGGGCCCGGGCCTGACCTCCGACTTGCTATTAAGCAGGCATTGTCCTTATCCGAGATGACTTATTTTTTGCAACAAAAGTATCAACTAAGTAAAAGAAATGTATTTATAATGCGAAACTTGTATTAAATCTCGTAAAAATAGTGTAGGTAAAAGGAATTGCAATAAGAATTAACGTAAAGCTTTTTGCTTTCTATCTTCTTGAGAAAAATTCCGTGATCGAGCGCTGTATAGCATTCTTGCATCTGTAAGATTCCAGATTTGCTCGCAATTCATAAATTTGCTCATACGAGGCAAACCCGGTTGCCTCGACAAATCTACGAAGAGTATTCACTGCCTGAATTGCCGCAGCTACAGAGGCGGAGGCAGGGGCGCATTTAGGGGGTGGGGTGGGGGGTTCGGGGGGTTCGGGGGGGTCGACCCCCCCGAAATTTTGATTTTATAATGGGGAAGATAGGAGAATTACCAAGCGTCCAACAAAATTGCATATTACCCCCCCCCCCCCCGAAATGAAATCCTGGTTACGCCACTGGGCGAAGGTAAAGGCTCAGCCGCTGGGTCATCCAAAATGGTTGTCCAAATGTTTTCCTTATTTTTTTTATTTTTGAAATCACACTGTAATCAAATGAAAACTTTTGCGCAATCGACACTTGGCTTTCATTTTCTTCCAAAAGTGACAACACGCTGGGCTAGAGTTAAAGTTGTACACTTTTTTAACGACATGTTTTTGCAACCCTTTCTACTAAACAACTGATCGGAAATTGCGAATGTAGAATAGGATCTCGAGAACTATGAAAGGTGAAAGGTTAAATATTCAAAACACTTAAATAAGAACTCCTAGAAGCTTTTCTTGGAATTTGTCGGCCTCTTTTTTTATACATTAGTGTTGGGCATGCTCTTAAATGGTTGCTCTTAAACAGACTTGTAGATCATTAGATAATAGGTATAATAGGTAGATATGTAAGATAGCGAACTGGGAATGAAAATTACATGCCAAAAAGCGAGTGTCCCATTAACCGAGTTGACGTAATCCGAGGCTTGTCTCTATTGTGATAAATGGAGCGAAACGGAACTTGAGCCTAGCGTGCTGTTAGGCGGGTCTTGTTGCTATGCGAGTTGCTGTTAAATGGGTCCGACTGAACTATTTTGAGAATCACCCTAAAACTGCTCTTGCCAAATCACCAAGATCTACTTAAGATTTAAAAGTGAAGGTCACAGTATACTCAAGTCTCTCATGTCCACTGTCGGGCGGTCCCGCCTCAGAAGTTAAACTTGGCAGTTAAAGCTTTAAAAGTATAGCAAGACCAGCAGTAGGAAAATGATGCATTCCTAGATATTCTGAAACGAAAGCGCCTTTGTTTTACTAATTGAAAGTTTACTTTTATCAGGCATATAGCCCTATCAACCACATAGCCTATAGAACCAAAATCAAATTAAGCTTAAGGGTGAAGGTCACTGTGTACTTAAAACTCTCATATAATTTATTTGGGAATGCACAGAAAATTTCGGCAAAAGTTCGTGAACAATGCTAGTTTTCTCCAAATCTTTCACTATAGTAATGTAATACGGAATGTTTAAAGCTCTTTATAGATCTAGTTAAAAAACGTTAATTTCCTGCGACAGCACAATTCATTAACTAAAACTTTTGTTGAATCGATACAAACTATTAGGTTTTTTAAGTGCATCGCTCACATTATGCAATGATATTCACTGTAAATCTTTTTACAAGATATAACGATTTGGGCGAAATCGAATAAGAAATTTCCATGGTATGCTACAAGGGCATTAAAAGAGGCAGTCCACTGAATTTGGAACGTTTTCAGTATGTTTATAATCTAGTATGGTTAGTAGGCTTTTGAATTACACAGCCTTCCTTTTGCGAAGGTAAGAACATCACTGATTCAGCTCGTTTTAACGATTAATGAAAGCAAATAAGCCCATTGAGTCTTCATTAGACTTTAATGGTTTACAAGTATGTTTGTTTCTCAGGGCAGTACAAGAATACTGTTAGGTGTCGGACGTAATGTAAAGGTACGAAGAACGAAATAGGAATCAATTCTTTTTATTCGTGAGGTGACCTTTCGTCAAGTGGGCACAACGCGCTCTAAGGCAGCACAACACATTATTTTACGGCAATATAACCAAACCTGAAGTAGGCAACAGTAGACTATGACATTGTTCGGAAGTCTCTCCGTTTATGTCAACGCCGCGGTCACACAAGTAATGCGAATTAAAATCTTGCCATTTTCCATTTTCGGTTTGTGTCAAGGTTAGAAAGTAAGTCGTAAAGTTGACAAAAAAGTTAAGGTTGGAGGTTTGCCTTCTGTTTGATAATGGCGGGCTGGCTCTGGTGACTTTGAAACCGCCCCTGTAAGGAAACTTTTTTTTTCCAGGCGAGATTTATGCGTCGAGACTTTAAGCGTCTGTCGCGAAAGGCTGAAAGTTTACCCTAACTTCAGTTTTTACAACATCCTCCGATCCCGTGTTTCATTTACGTTGGGACGGTAGCTAATAAAAAGTCAGAATTTCAAAATGTGTAATCCGTGGAAGGCAAAGAAGCGGCCGAATGTTCGTGTTTGTGCTGCAAAGTGGACATAAGCTTGGCATCTCAATAGCTTGGAGGCAATGGTGATCCAAATCGAGCATTGAAAGGTTTCTTGATAGCATTGCCAGTCCACATGCATAAATCCGTTACTGGAGAAGTTCAAACTGAGCGACCAGCGTAAGGGATTGATCTAGTGTTGGGAGTAGACGGAACTTACCCGCTACAACCCGCTGTGAATTCTCAATAGAAGGCTATTAACAAGTAAGAGGGAGGGGACATAACAATGTGCTTGACCCCCTACACGCTTTCTATCCCATCGATGTTACTTTAGCCAACCCTGTGAACGTAGTAACTAAACCTGGAAGGCGCACAGGGAGGAAAATTTGGTTCCGGAAACACATGTTGTCTGGTAACGGGGGTATTGCGCTACGCAGGCTTGAACACAAATGCGAGACCTTTGCTGCTTCTCTGTGCAGGACTGGACACCAGTCGTATGGGGTGCTTCAGTCGGCCCTCACGTGTGATAGCACAGCTTGCGCCACGCATTCCGCCGTCGATCTTTGCGGGCAACGGTTCACTGGAGACAAGTATTTGCCGTCGACACTTGAAAGGTTATAACTTAACCACAGTTGCGTGACTTGAACCTCTTGAGACGTTTGCGAGGTGCCGGTGTTGACACCTTGTGCGGAGGCCCGAATGCTTTTGACAGCCTGAAAAGAAACGAATCCGTTTCCATTTCAGTCAGTGCACTACAGGAGTCTGTGTCTGATGGATTGTTAATCATTTCGCAGAAGGAACCATGTTCGTGACAACTTTTTGTATCTGCGTTTCTTGTTGTTTCACACTAGTTCTGCAAGGTAAGAACAATTTAGTTAGAAAAGACCTCTAATTTCACGTTTTGTTTAAGGCTTGTGTTGGTCAAACTTGTTCCCGTGCAATTCGGTTACCTCTTAAAGTTAGCTTAATGGCGTGTTTTGCCGCTTCATTATCTAGTACATGTTCCAAAACTATATCAAACAAATCACGACTGTAGTTTGACAGAACCGTTGGCAAGACAAATCTTTATGGTTTCTCATTCTTCGCGATTAAAAGCAATGGAACCTAATATTTTTTCGCATATTTATCTTGTCTGAACTATAAACATGAAGTACGTGCCTTTTGTGAAATAACAAATTCCCCAATGTTGAATCACAAACGGTTAGGAATAGCGTCGTCGCTTTGTGGCGTTCAATGCCAGCGTGTGACAAGGCTGGAAATCTTTATTTCCTTTTCGTGGAGTAGAAACATATGCAGTATTATCCCTAAGTCGGGCCAAATTCTCTGCAAACCACATAAAACTCCGCTGTAATTGCAAACCGGTATCAGGCATGTTTTAGAAACACAGCGAACCATGTGGCTCGTCTTGAAACTACGAAGAATCGTAGACAAGTTTTTCTGAACCCTTTTTTCGCCCGTTATCTGCTGTTTGTTTAATAACAAAGCGCTTGACTAAAACTCGTGGACTTCTAAATTTCCGACCTAGTCTTATGTTATTTTTTCTTATGCGACTATTATAGTGTGGTTTCGCATAAGGACTTGCCCTCTATTGTGAAGGTAATTAGTTGAAGGATGCAACTGGCAAGTGGAAAATAGGATGCCAAGCCTTTTTTTACAGCTTTTAATTCCGTCCGTGCTCTTGACGACACTGACCCTTGATTTGGTAAACCGAGGGTAAATAAATCTTATCGCTGGTAATCAAAGCTCGAGTAGCAACATAGACCATATAAGACGGGAAGGGAGCTTTGCTCTTCACAAGGGAAATAGCATACGCAAGAAGTACTTCTATCGGACTGGATAGAATAGCTCAAGTTAAAAGACCTTTCCTATACCCAACACCTAAAATGTGTCGTTTGGTGAGGCGCACGTTCGTAAAAATTTAGTTTCTTCTTTCTGAGCTGGAAAGACAATCCACTTTTATGAAAGGACATACCTAGCCTTTGTTTGGAAGGAATTTGACAAGAAACTGGAGCATTCTTCAATTTTCACGAATATAGTTAAAGCTTCTTATTCGCGGGGATACGTTCCGTAAAACGGCCGCGAATGTGGAAGTCGTCAACTGGGGATGGTAAAATACATTGAAAAATACGGTTACGTTCCAAGGCCCAGAATAGAAGGACAAACGAGAAACTCGACTATTTGAAGGTAGTGACTTAAAACATTAGGTTATTTTTGTAGTTTCGCCTGAAACCTGAAAGGATGTTTTCGGTGACATTTTGGATGGTCATTACTGTTCTAAACTTAAGCAGTAGCTTTTTTGCCAGCTCGCCGTCTGTATTCTTTGTTTTAGCTCCCGCAACGGTCCTCGTATGCTAACATCGCACTTCGCTAGTTGAATATTTTCTCCCTCTAAAAAAAAGGATCATTTTGCAAGGATCCACGATTTTGGACGTTTTTCTACCCACGTGTACTAGCGATTAACGAACTTTTGAGCCGCGAGTAAAGAGAGCTGTCAGAAATATTTCGTCCGGGAATACCGACAATGTGAATAGGCGACCTTCGAATAAGGAGCTTTGTAGCTAAGACCTCTTTTACTAGTCCTGAAGAAAATGCTTATGTTCTGGAGTGGCTAGATTAGACATGAGAAGACAAATGCGTTTCCATTGTCCCCTCGAATTTGCACAATTAAGTCTTCATGGCTTAGTGCGAGGCATATATCATGATTAGTTCGAAAACTACATTACGATGACTCCCTTGAGTTTCCTTTGCACCATTGCTACCGTATTAGGAAGGCAGTCTATTTCGTTAACGAGTTAGCCGATACACGCTGACTTCTGAGATTCTTCACAATACGTCCCACGGATAATTTGTCTCGTATTTCATAGGCACGTACTATACAGTACTCGGTCTGAAAAGGCCTATGCTAGCGTCATAGTACTTGTGCGAGCAGTGTCCCACTCCATCCTCTCGCAAAGGTTACGTAACCCAGAGCAATGCTTTCGGAATGGAAAATTTCATTGCTGCCCAGTGTCGGGCCATTAGCATATAACCGTTTTCTGGGGTACGTTTTTTTTATTCCGAGTATCAATACTATACATACTTGGTAGTAAGTCATACACACTCAGGGGAGTCAAAGAGGGGACAGATAAATAATCAGCAAATAACTCAATCTGCTTCAGTGTTTTCATTTTCATTTAATTTATAAACAATAAAATGTCATGTTTTCCAAAGCTATGTTTCCGACTTTAAAAAAATGTAATATTTGTCAATATTTTATGCACGTTCACCTGATTTTTTTGTTATGACACTGTTCTATAGGTTATTTCGTTTTATTTGCAAGTCCTGGTACATACCACTAGGCTTTTTTCTTTTGTTTATTATTGACGGACTTTATTCTCGAATGGAAATTCGTGCAATTTTCATTTTGATGTACTGGAGTCTTAGTATGTAGGGCTTAGGCCTTCGCCTGTTGCCTATATCACACACGTGCAATAACACTTTAACATATTAAAGAAGACAATCTCCCCAGAACTAATACTGTGTCTCGAGAACTGATACTGGAGTCTTTTATTTGACTGCATACAATACATTTATGCACAATACTAGTTTTTTCAGGTGTATTTAAAGCATGAGCTAAAGCTCGTTGCTAGCCGCGCTTTTCCGTGCAAACAATCAACGTCTGTACAACAATACTAGGTTTCCCGCTAAACAGTTAACCAATTTGGATTTATCTGTGTTAGAAAAGGGTTAATATTAATAAATGTTAGTTATAAGTGTCTTATTAGTTGTGTCCCACGTTGTATTTAACCTGTTGCTTTCGTCCTTAAGAGATCAACTCTTCTAATAAGGGGCGCATATAAAATAAGAGCTGTCAAAGTCGGCTGCCTTTAATCACGCACTCTTGGGGCTATATGGCTGGTAGAACAAAACTTTCAATTCACAAAACAAAAGCGTTTTCGTTTAAGAATATTTAGGGAATGCATAATTTTGCCACTGCTGGTATTGCTACTTTTTAAAGCCAATGCTGCTAAGTTTAACTTCTGAGGCGGGACCGCCCAGCAGTGCACAGATTTTTCTTTTTCCATCTCAATTTTGTATTTCGTGTGCTCGACGAGCCTAGCAATGATGTCGTGTTCCAAATAAGCTTGAAAAGACGGAGTGAGCCCCATCAATTATCCAACTTTCAGACCCACGCCCCAACTCGACGACACGAAATCTTGTTTGATTAGCTTCACAGAATAAGACAAGAGTTTGCGATGAGAGGTCGCAAAAAATATGAGCGCAAAAATTTTACCGAAAACTGATATAACGACGTTAGTTTTATTTTGCTCACCAGAGAGAAAAAGAACGATGTCAGGAAGGGAAAGCACCAAAAATTGAGGTATTTGGGGGTTAAAATGCTAGCAACGTATAGCCCAGGAAGAGGAAAGATCCGAGTTTGTTTACCGCTCTAGGTACAGCACAAGGGAAAATTCCATCGAGTGGTCGTAATCGTAAATTTATTTGAGCCCTGCACCCATTCTCCGCGAAGCCTCCGAGCCTTCGATTCTGTTTTATTTCTGTGGCAGATATAGGCAGCAGACATCATCCAAAAGGCACCAAAAACCTGGTTATGCGGGAACAAAAGAGAAGGAAAGTGGAATGGAAGAAGACCGTTGTAAGAGGAGCCAGTCGCCCTACAGAAAAATATATAAAGACTATACGTGATATTCTCATTTCCCTTGTCCTGCAGCAATAAGTTTGTCTTGCCTGTCAACCTTTCCATATATAAGCGTCCGAGCTCGGAGCCAGTCAAAGTCAGTAAGCAGAGAAATGTAAGAGGATAAACGAAGGAAAGAACACATATAAAAAGTAGAAAAATATTAGACGCGATGTTGGTAGTTGAGGAGCAACCGGGAGGAAGAAATAAAATCTTGTACTCGGCCACTTTTGTTGCCCCGCTTTCCTGTCGCTGGATATCTCGTGGCTATGAAGAGCACGAGTGAAGAGTCTTCGTACTATTTCCACAAACGATTCGAGAAACGACACAACTTTTCATCGTCGAGAAGTCTTGCTTATGTATCGCCGTGGATGAATTACATTCCTGGTGATGGTTTTAGGTGGGCCTAAAACAATGACGACCGCACGGGTTTCGGTCTTCATTATGGCATTTGGGAACCATTGCATCCTTCAAGCGTTTGATGCAATCAATCCGAGTCGAGATGTGTACTTTGTAGCTTTGATTTAATCTACAGTTTCCCGCCTGTTGTTTTCACTCGTTGCAAGTGGAGGGTTTGCCATTTGCCTTAGACAGAAACAAAAATAGACTTAAATTTGTTTACGGTGAAACGCTGGGCTAGTAATAATACGCCGGGCTAAAGAACGTAATCAAGTGCGGCTTTTTTTTCGATTGCGCCTGAGCTTGGTTAGATGAGTGAAACTTGCAAGAAGCGACTCAGCTGGAGATGTACTAATCTTACTCAAGTCCTCTTCGCTTGAATCAAAGTCTCTATGGAAATCCCGACTCTGAGACAACTAATTCCCAGACTTTTATTTAAAATGCTGTTCTTAATTTAGTAAAATAAACTTAAAAATTTCTTACAAAATTTAAAAAAAAGGAATAGTGCATTCACCATCCAAACCCTAAAAGCAACGGTATAAATCCTTTCAGCTTACTAGCCCAAACGTCCATTATTCGCATTAAAGAATAATCTGGACCATATCACTACAACTACTGCATAATTGCCATTTGTACAGTATTGCCATCCTCTAATCATTACAGGTAAAATCACAACAATTAGTGCATTATTGGCGCCCCTGTTGTACTTGGTTACGTTTCGCGTCAGTGATGCACGGATGGCTTATTAGTGTTTTTTTTTTTTATTTGTTGTTATTTAGTTTGTTTAATCGTGTGTGAAAACGTACGGGAGCGCATTATATAGAGTACTACCGTACTCTATAGATTCTTGCAAGCTTTACAACAACAGTCGTGTCTTTCTATGTATTTCTATGTGAAGGCATAGGCCCACTTGTGAGAACGCTTCACTCACTTGTTGCAGCATAGTAAACTACGACAATCCCTCCATTTACGCGAATTAATTTGTTCACCGAAAACAGCGCGTAAATGAAAGCCAAGTAAATCAAACCACGTTTTAGATCGTAATTGTAGCTAATGCGTCCCGTGCCTTCTGAAAATTTACTTTTAGTGAATATAAAATGGCTTATAAATTCTTCTTTTAAAATATACTTATGTATAAAAGCATATTGACAATTTAAACAATTTTGATACATCTATCATTAATTCACACATATACGAAATATTATAAACCTCACAAATTTACTTCAGCCCATCTTTGGGACCCTGGAAAAGTTTTTACCTACACTTCACTATTCCCTTTTGTCATCAAGAGATTGCATGAAGTAGGTAATCAGCCACAGGTTCACTAGAAATGGCGTGGAAACCATTTCGTTACGAAGATGGCAACGTTCAATTTGCCATGACAGCCGGGTTGGATATTTAGGCAATTCGACTTGAATAGTCAAACAATTTTTGTATTATTGATGTACGTAATACAGCATTGCATTGCAGTTACATAGTGTTGTTCATTATTCAACATTTTTTTGTAATTTAGATATCAGCGTGAGCGTCTGCTCTTTGCTGACATTTATTGATATGCTTAGTCAGGTGGTACAATTATTCAACTCTTACCCAACACTTTGTTAATCTAAATGGCATGGAACTTTCCTTGATCGTGGTTTATAATAATTAGTAACACCAAATAGTTATGATTGTTTTTAAATTAATGTTGCGCGTAATTGGCTCATTGCTGACTTTTATTGAAGATCTTATAACTCCGTAAAAAATAGTTAGGAAATCAGCAATACAGTCGTCGAAGTTTCTTGCTCACGCTGAACATCAATGAAACAAAACATGAATTAACTCCTGCTCATAACTCATTTCGCAACATAGCATATTTCACACCGTGACAAGAAAATCATACCAAATTATAAATTGCGGGCAATACTGCAAAATTCCCGATTCTAATGACGCTTTTTAAGGCCGCCTCTTTGGGAAATTATGTGCCGTGAAAGGAAAACAAGGTCGTAGTTGTAATTACGAAAACATCGTGTAATGAATGGTAGGACTATTTCAAACCCAAATAAGTTTACCGTTCACGACCCCTTTGTCAAACTAAAATCGTTCTTCAGAAAGAAGTATTTAACCCGCGAAGCATTCTGTTTATAAGTGGCAATCAGGGTATCTACTGTACTTTGACCAGACCAGACCTTTGTCAAATTCAATGGAAACTCATCACTATTATTTTCAGGTGAGATCAATCCGAGTCAGTCTAAAAATTCCAGTTAACTTGGAAACATTTCAAGTAAAGTTTTAGAAGCTCTCAAAGTCAATCCAAATGCAACAAATATCTCGCGTATTTATACCTGTGAGAAGAATGCCTATGAGAAAACTATCTAAAATTGGATGAGTTATTTCAGAGTTTATGTCCTTCAAGAGAAAATCAAGTTGAAAAGCTTTTGAGAACAGTGACTTCTAAACACCTTATCCGATATCAGAGATTTTTATATCAGCAGCCTAAGGCAATTGAAATTCAATTCATTAGTGTAAGTCAAATTTGGCGAGTTTACTAGAGTTTCCCCCAGCTTTGGAAATTTTCTCGCTACTTTTCTCGCAAACTAGCCAGAGTATAGGCTGCAGAGTGTTATTGCACTTGGTAGCTTCCGAGGAATTATAGTGTTACCGTATGCTGTTTATTGTCTAAGACCTAATAACAACAACTGCTACCTTGCGTTCTGAAGATACTCCTCCAAAAACAGCAGTTTCAACTGCTACTTCAAATTACTCGTTTCGAGAGAAATTATTAACTTCTAGCTAGTAATGAACATGGCTTACTTAGCTTATAATCCCCCTCTGGCCCTTACGTTTCTTGTATCTCTCACCGTAATTGCCCTTATATAATCCTTGAACGAGGCTGAACAAGCTACAAGCATATCGCTAGTTAGTCGTTTTACCATTGTTGAACGACAATTTCTCCGAGTCAAGTTTTTCTTCGCTAATCTATGTAAATTGACTAGCGGAAAGGTAAGGACTGCTGAACTAGTAGAGGTAAAATGTTGAGAAGTGTACAGCAGCATAAAGCAATTGCCCCTACTGTTTTCGCGTATAGGGCGCCGAACGATGAAGGTTGTTTTAAGCTCTGTGAAAATGAGCTTGTAGAACACAGTATCATCAGAGTTTGTGACGACACCTTTGTCGAAAAGCAGCATCCCTTAGTTTTCTTTTTGGATGCACGTGGCTTGGGATAAGCGAGACGGTTGATAGGAAAGCAGAGAACAAGTGAACGTGCGTCCAAGCTGGTGCACCAAGAGGTGAGGACTGTAGCTTATAGTAATGTATTAAAGACGAGGATCTTCGTGCTACCAGTCGAGGTTTCGCTGTAGCCCATATGTTTACGAACGTGCGCTTGACGTGAAGCTTTTGCATAATTCACCGAGAAACCTAAAGACCCCGCTAAATTCGTTTCTTGCTTCACCGGAGTAGAGCGTAGTTTTAGCCATGGAGAGACCGTATTTCTGAAAAGGGCAGATGCTTCACCTTGTCGACTTTACGTTACCTAAATTGCACCAAAAATACACAACGATGCATGAGTATAAATCCGTTTACAATCGAGATTTTCAGCACTTGAACCAATTTGCTGAAAGAAGTCCTTGAAACTTGAGCCTGAAATTTTTTCTACTTTTTTTTTACCGCCGAGCAAAGTTGGGAAACACGCTTAGTTTATTTAAGGGAATCTTTGAGGAAATTTTAGCGTACAAAAAGCCACGCTTTTCGCTCGCATTGCCTTTGACGGTAAGCCTCGATTCCTTGTTAAGCTGTTAAATTTTCTCTTCGTCATTACAATGTTTCTCGTTGACGTCGCGCTCCCGCAAAGAGGCAGCTATTCCGCGGTAGTCATGCGTTGTCACTTGCCGGTAAATGTTTGGCAACGAGTCCAGCCCTGTATACATGTGATGAAGATAAAAGTTGACACGGAATTGATTACACTAGTGCTTCAGTTGCGCAATAGGAAAACAATCTCGGTTGGACGTCTGTAGATGAAACACGGCTCCGTCTTCCTTGTTATGATAATGCCTTAACTGGTGGAGCTTATACTTTCCAGGAAGGTTCTTTTGTTCGCGAAATAAAAACAGAGATTCTGCCATTGGCTATCCTGCGTTGTGACAATTCGTGCTGTGATAGCCTTGCGCTGGGGATTACACAAAAAAATGTGGCAGAGCCGAGCACAAAAGAAAAAAAGTCAAGAAAAGACGGAGGCTAAGCAATAATCATAAAGCACGTCAGTCTCATCTGGGTTGAGAAAACAGTGTCGTAACAATATCTATACAAAGGAAAACTAATCCCGAAGCTCAAGCTAGTGTAGCACTCCCCCTGTTTCCTTTTAAACGTGTCAGCGTAACGAGTTTCAATTGTCTCAATTCTGCTGCTCTGGTCCCCTCAACCCCTTGCAGGCTTTTTAGTCTAAATTTTTGGAAATTGGAAATTCTCGGCATAGCCAAATTGGTAGAAACAGAAATCCGCAAAGAGCCCGGACTTGGGTGCCAGCTTCTGTAAAAGAAAGACAAAAGGAAAAAGAAAAGAAATTCATGCACAGTCCATTTTCCAATTTGGGTCCCCCCTGCAAAACTTAGATTGGGTAAAGAGAAGGGCTCACATCATATTTTCCGCGAGGCCAATTCAATTTTTTCTACTTTTTCTGTTACCCTTCCGGTGAAACTATGAAGGAAAAGCTCAGAACAGCCGTTGTAAGGGGTTCACGTGCCTTTTTTTATTAGCTTAGGGTTATAAACCATGCGAGTTTGCTGGCCTTGCACAGATAAGACGGACATTGCACACAACAATTTCTAGAGCCCCAGTACCTCTTCTCAAGAAAATTATTCCTCCCTCCACTTTATCCCACCTTGGGTTCGGCGAAGTTTCGTAACGGTGGACGACGTCGTGTATCATTTTTTCTTTCTTTTTCTACTCCTAAGGTTGTAACCCGCCCCCCTTTTTCCCCCTCCCCCTATTTTCTCGTGCTTTGTTAAGCTCCCTTTTTTCACGTATGGATGAACTGTGGGAATCTTACCAGGAGGCGGCCATAAATTAAAAGATATTCGCAACAAGCAAGGGCGCGAGCCATTCCTGTGGAAAGGCGTGAAAGAAGGTGATCGTTGTTTCTTCCTTGGGGAGAAGGTACTGGTATGCCCCATTTACCAAGATTGTAATACTCAAAAAAACAGCTTTACGGGGCTTGAGCCGAGTCCGGGCAAGATTCTTAAAAGTGCCCTTTTCATAAATCCTGTCTTCGTTTGAGTTTTATGACACGGCTCTTACGCAAAACATTGTAAGAGCAATTCTCGTCTTCTTCCTAACGAAAACAAGACAAGACTAATTTGGATATAATGGCTCCAAAAGGTGTCGGTCTAACTTTGGTTACAACATTCGTGCGCGATTAAAAACGCACTAACCCAAGTCCGTTGCTGACTTTTGACACACAAACTAAGCTAATTCCATGTGGCCCAAGCGGGGTGAATTGTGTACGATCCTCTAAAAGTATAAGATGGTAAGAAGCTACTACACTGTAAAAAAAATTGCATGTATAATAAAGTCATTGTGCCGCGACAATGATAATGAGTTTACCCTACAAATAACGGCAGACATGTTTTCATAACACAAGTTCAAACTTCGGAGTGTTTCACTTACAGCATTTACAGTATTTCATTATTTGCACATAAAAAAAAACAGACAAAAACGCACAGTATCTCCGAACACAAGAAATTGTAGGCAAATTCTACAAACTAGACGTGGTTATTTACCTAAAGAATTATTTATGGTAAACTTGCGCATTTTTTTGTGAAAGCAAAGTACTGATATTATGGATGTTGTATATTTACCACGGAGATTCTGTAAATTTAATACCCAAAGGCTTTGTCGAAGTAAAAAAATGTTGGGAAATTATTTTGCGACAATGTGTTGTAAATTTACTCTTATAATTATAAAGGCGTGCATTACGAATGTTGTAAATTTACCATTTTTTTACTTTCATGTTGAAAGTGTAGTCAAATTACGAACGTGTACAATAGCTTTCGAATTTTGCGCATACATTTTCTAGATTGTGTATAATGACATGAAAATGGGTGCTGTTTTAAAACATACTTCCTTGTAAGAATGTTACAAAGAATTTTGCACAGCGTTACGTCGAATTCAGATCAGAAGTCGTGTAATTTTACGGACTCTTTTCCATTGTACATGGTAAACTAGCGGAGACATTCATGGTTAGGTTCTTCTAATGTTTTAAATTCAGAACGTCTTAATAGAAGCTATAGCACGTGTAAATTATGTCCTTAGTCTATTATAAAATTTAGTTTCACTTGTTAGGCAATAAAGATAGAGGCTGATGCCCTCGGGCCTTAATTTCAGCTTTCTGTTTTATCTGAAAAGAATCGTAATTTAATGCTACTGCAGAATCTTAACTTATGTGTGTTCAGTGGCGTAACTAGAATTACGCACAGTACGCACGTGCGTACCAAAATTTTCCAAATTAAGGGCGCCAAACTAACTTTAGGGCGCTAAATTTGTAGTAGGGCGGGAACTCATAATATGACTAAAATTGACATTAGAGCCACAAAAGAGTCTAGTTATCTTGTATAAAAAAGCATAGGGCGCTAGACCAAGCTTATGT